>PVJO010000173.1:122786-296981 GCA_004026905.1 Hystrix cristata
GAATTTACTGGGGATCGAACCCAGGAACTTGTGCAGGCTCTACCACTGAGCTACGCCTCTTAAAAAATTTATCTACACAGTTGTTCTGGGGTTTAAATTGATCTTCTAGGAAATGTGTGGATACACATTATAAATTCTTCAGCCAAAAGCTTATGCAGCTGGAAGACAGAAGGACACACACTGCAGCCTTTGAGACTGGCTCAAGATCAAAGTCATAGTCACCTGGGTGGTTTACCTACCCTCATGCCATACTATTAAAGAACTGCAAATATTGTGCATCTGTTAATAGTTATGCCCTGGAAAGTACACTTGCAGTTTTCCATTATAGCAGTTTGTATCAACCAATATCTTTTTGAATTCTGTTAAGACACAGAATACTTATCTGATCGAGAGGTAGGAGAGACTGCTTCTCTTTGGAGCCCAACATCGTACTACAAACTACTTTAAAATGTTTCTGGAAGTAATAAATCATTAATTTAAAATGTGTCTTCATTACAAAAGCTTGAATGTTCGTGAAATATCTGAGAAACCCTTGAAGTTATGAATACATAAATCCTCAAAGCTAGTCATTTTATAAATAAAAATCATTAAATTTTAATCAAAAGAAGATTTCTTCAATGTAGGCTCCTAAATGTTTTATTATCTGATATTCAGTGAAAGATTTGCTCTCCTTGACTGCCTTACCCTCCATCCCCTGCTCTTTCTGTTTGCCTTAATTTCAGATATAATTTCGTATGTGTATATAATTGATTTTATAGGATGGAGAGTCCTACGCTGGCATCCAGCCTGACTTACAGAGCAAACAAGGGAGCCCATCCATTTGAAAGTTTTGTTCTATATTTACATTATTTCTGAATTATTTTAAAAACACATCTTTAGACTTCCAAGAGAGAAATTCAGAAAGGATATTTTGAGATGAGATCTCTCTTTAAAGTCCAAGTGGGTTATAAAATTTCATAAAATTTCTCTGGTAGGAAAAATCATTGAATTAGGCATGCTTCTCTATTGCAGATGATAAAAAGTCACATTTGCTGTATATTCCCAGAATAATTCTATTTTATTACTAAAAATCCAGATTACTATGCATATAATTTCTGTTAAACATGTATTTTTTAAAAGTCCAAGTTTATGACCAATTTCTTAACTTATTTGGTGGCTAGTATAAAATGTTAAAGATGCATTCTACTATTCATAATTACATTAAAAAACAAGTAATAGAAAAACCTATAAGAAATATTTTAAAAACTCAATCTTCGTAGCAAATGCTTTATTCTATAGAACACTACTTTTAGTGAAGCACATAGAAAGGAACAAGAAAGTCAAAAGTATAAAATAAGCTGAGCACCTTAAGCATGTCAGGCGAGCTGCAACCCAGTCCAGAAAGATTTGTTATTACAGCATCAGACCATCCAATTAACACCACCGACCTCAAACTATTGTTACTGACTATACCTGCAATTGCGAGTAACTCCTGGATTATTTTTTTAAATTTTATTTACCAAGAACATGTATTGGTACATTGTATATATAGTGATCACATTTATCATAGTTAATTTGTACCTTTATATGATATATCTTGGTTTTCTAACCTCTTCCCCACCCCTCCCTTTCATTCCCCCACCCTTCCCTATACTGCAGGTTTATTTACATATTTACAGTTTTTCCTTTCTCCTTTCTTTTATTTTTCCCTTCCTTCTTTTCTCCCTTCTCCCTATCTAGTTCTCTTCTCTTTTGAATACTATCTTTCTGTTTTGGATAATATCTATTATACCTGTTTGTCTTTATGTACACTAATGTTTCTCATATCAGAGAAACAATTTGATGTGTACTCATGAGTGTCTGATTTATTTCACTTAAGAGTATGCTCTCAAGAAGCATCCATTTACCTACAAATGTCTTTAGTTTATCCTTTTTATGGCAGGGTAGTACTCCATTGTGTAGACAAACCACATCTTTAGGCATTCATTGGTTGTTGGGCATTTAGGTTGTTTCCAAGACTTATCTATTACAAATATTGTTGCCGTGAACATAGTTGCGCACATATCGCTGTGGTACAATGATTTTAATTCTTTTGAAAAGATATCAAGCAGAGGAATAGCTGGGTCAAATGGAACCTCCAGTTGAAGTATTCTGAAGAATCTCCACACTGATATCCACAGTGGTTGGACCAGTCTACAGTCCCACGAACAGAGGAGTAAGTGTTCCTTTTTCTCTGCAGCCCCATCAGCATTTGTTATTGGTTGATTTCTTGATAATAGCTATTCTTTCTGGAGTGAGATGGAATCTTAGCATTGTGTTGACTTGGATCTCCTGAATAACCAATGATGTTGAACACTTTTTCATATATTGATTTGGTATTTTTATTTCTTGTCTGAGAAATGTTTGTTCATTTCAAATGCCCATTTTTGGATAGGGCCTTTAATTTTGGGGGGTTTGAGTTTTTTGAGTTCTTTATAAATTATAGATGTTAGATCTTTGTCTGAGGGACAGCTGGCAAAAAATTTTTTCCACTCTGTGGGTTTTTGCCCCCACTATTGGTGATTTATTTTGGTGTGGAAAAGCTTTTTAATAGGATGTGGTCCCAAGCACTGATGGCTTGTATTATATCCCATGGAATCTGGGTTCTGTTCATAATTTTTTTCCTACCCCTGTGTCTTCAAGTATTCTTCCTATTCTATTCACCAGTAGATTTCATGTTTCTGTTTTAATGCTTAGATCTTTGATCCAAAAATAAAATAAAATAAAATAAAATAAAATAAAATACTTAGGAATTTATCTAAAAGAGCAAGCAGAAGATCTTTTCATTGAAAACTACAGTATTCTAAAAAAAGGAAATTGAAAGAGATATCAGACAATGGATTTTTAACCATTTATAATGTAGTCATATACAAAATAAAACTTTGAGTTCAAATATTTTGTTGCATAAAGGTCATTTATTTGCCTGATCAGTTTTACAAATGAGTGCTGGCATTCAGAGGAAAAGCCAAATCAACTACATATAAGTCCTCCGTTTCCCGTTGGGGTATAGTTTAACAGTCCAAAAACTCATAAACATGTATACCAGTACTGAACAATTAAGTAAATGGACAGCAGATAATAGGAACCAGGTGTCTAATTTTTGGAGTAGAGGATTAGAAATAAACAAGGGAAGAAAGTTTAGAATAATCCTAGTTATAACACAGTACAGTTGAATATATCAATAAGAAGTCATATTTGCTAAAATATTACTAGAGGATATATACAGGCAGGATTATTTATAGATATGAGAATCCATGAGATTATTATGCATACACATTCTTCTCCATCAGTTGAGAGGGCCTAGCAGGAATAACACCTAGCAGCAAGGAGCACAAATCCAGACATCAGATCTTGGTTTCTCCAACAGAAGTCAGAATGGCTTGGAGAAATGTTTGATTCTAAGTCTTGGACAGGAAATATAAGGTTTTCTTGAGATATTTTGTTGTGCCAGACAACACAGAAGTACTAAACATAAAACTGAAAACAGACAAAAAACAACAAAGGTCTATGTCAAAAGGACATAGCAGCCGACTGAGAAAGTTTCCAATAGCCATAGCTAAAACAATATTTGCAACAAAATAAAAACATATATTAGCCTACAACCCAAATTAAAAAATGAATATCTACACTGATAGAGATGAATACATTAATTAATTAATGGAGAGAATACAGTAATCCTTGCTACGAAAGAATCACAGAGTCTACACAGATACTCCTCACAAAAAGGAGGCAGAGAATAATTGTACCCTTTAAGCTTTGTCTAGAGACTTCTTCCTAAAGAATATATTTTTGAAAGGGGGGAACAGTGTAACTTTACTGTGAATAAACCTTACAAATAATGAATTGGCCCAAGCAATAATAACCAACAGCAACAGCGATTAGTCACAATAATAATTAAACATGTGTGTGATACGATATGATGAGAATGCCATTTTACCACTGTAGTTTTTCTTCTAAAAGCACATGGCCATGATCTGATCATGAGCAACCAATGGAGGAACTTTCTACAAAAGGCCAACAGTCCTCAAACCTAGCAAGATCATCAATAAAAAGGAAAGAGTAGACTGTAAAACTGTCAAAGTCTAGAGTAGACTAAGGGGAAACAATAATTAAGTGTATTTTAGTATAATATGGTGGAATATAGAAAAGATGACAAATATGCTGTCCTAACATTAGTACTAACACTGTAATAGACCAAATTGGATAGGTAAAGTATATGAGAATTCTGTACTACCCTTGCAACTTTTCTGTAAATCTAAAACTCTTACAAATAGAAAGTGTATTTGAAATCGAGTATGAAACATATTAGGTAATGGAGTGATCTATGTCTTGAATCTCATTTTGTTTACATAAGTGTACCAGAATTGAGTTCGAGTTCTGCCACTTACTAGCTGTGTAATTTTGGGCAATTCATCAGGTTGTCAAAGCCTCAATATCTGTAGCAATATAATGAGAATAATACTTGTGTCATAGGATATTTTAAGGATCCAATATAATAAGTCAAATTTAGAACTAAGTATCAGGCACAAATTGAGGGAAGTTTTCTTTGAATTTTGGGGCATCACTATGTTTATTATAATTTACTCTATGTTTATAATAGTGTGATTTATATTATTGAGACAAATGGAAGGGCAGAATAGAAGAAAACTCTAATAGAAGGCAGGTTAAATATTTCCAATAGCTCTCAATATCTAATCTATTTTTTAACCTGTGTTCTGAAATAATATAAAGCTAAGAACTAATGCTAAATGCATACTGGTGAGGTTATAACAATCCCCAATTCTGTTCAGGAAAATAAACAGCCTAATTAGTGAATTTTGCAAGGACCGATTTCCTTCTCCTAGAAATCTAGGTTAAAGGGCTCACTTAGTGGTTTTTATTCATACAAAGGAAAGTATTTTCCCACTTCTGATAAATTGCATAACTCAAAGGTCAATAATGGTATCATGTATCACAAGTCCTTTCTTGTGCCTCACAGCGCCTGAGGGCACTCATTCTAATGTGATCTGTCAGCCTCTACCTAACAGATTTAGTACTTACTTGTAATATATTAATAGCTTCATTTTTAGATTTGCTTTTTTCCCAAATAGCACTAAGAAATTGATTGCTGGCTTACTGAGTTGAGAATGGAAACAGATTGTTGAGCGTGAATTATGATCACAAAAATAGCATCAAGACTGCAGATCTGAATATGATAAATAAGAGACAAGTTACAAAGGAGTTGGGGAGCCAGCTTGGATGGTTTTACCATCATAAATGGAAGAGATAAGACTTTCTAAACTGTCTAAACTGCAGAAAGATTTGCCAAAGTATGCAGTACAAAATTCCAATCTACCTTAAACGTGAACATTTGTTTAACCTTCTTTCTAAAGTAGAGTGGTAAAAAAAATTCAAAGAAAACAAACTGACCCTCACTGGATCTACCATTAAGTGAAAGAAAAGAAAACATTGGCTGCGGAGTTAAAAAGACCATTGCTCTACTGTCCATTGCCCAAGTCACTTCACCTGTCCAAGGTCTCCTACAATTTGCATCAGAAAAATTTTACCAGAATTAAATCATTGTAAAGTATTTGGGAAATGCCACCACAAAATCAAAATCAAATATTACCACTCACTGAACTGAACTTGAATCAAAAGTCCACCATTTATACATTATGTGTATGTACACAAATTATTTTGCTCCCCAGGTTCTTCTTTCAGGCGACACAATTCATAACCAATTCAAGAGACCTTTGAAGGATCACATGGGAAAACATAGAAGCAAATGGAATATTATAACACTTTAATATGTTATCCTCAGTCAATATCTATAAAAGTAATGGATCTTATCATACACATTTGAAAATCTTGCAGTGAAAACTAGAAAAATTGGCAGTATTGATTACAAATTATTAAAATTTACTAGATTTTTAAAATTAAGATTCTGTTTTGAAAATATAGTGGGAAAATACTTTTTATGCATACCAGAAAATTGATTCTAATGTTAGTTTAAAGAAGCAAAAGTTTCAGAATAACCAACATAATATTGAAGGAGAAGAATAAAATCAGAGGACGAACACTACCTTGCCTTAAGACTTACTACAAAGCTAAATAAGCAAGACAATGTGGTAATGTGAAATAACAGACAAGTGGAACAAAATAAAGTCAAGAAATAGTCCTAAACAAGTACAGTTAATGGACCTTGGAGAAAAGATCAAAAGCAAAGCAATGAAGAAATATATTCCTTTAAACATCAACATCAACCACAATAAAATGAACAGACCTTACACCCTTCACAAAGTAACTGAAAAATGGATTAGAGACTCAAATGTGAAATTCAGCATGATATTAGGGGGTAACATAAGAAAAAATCTAGATGTCACTGGATGTGGCAATGATGTTATAAACACAAAAAAGAGCATCGTCCATGATGTGGACATAATCCGTAAGTTGGACTTCATTAAAAGTTGAAACTTCTGTTCTGTAAGATACTGTCAAGAGAAGGAGAGGACAAGTCATAGATTGGGAGAAAATATTTGCAAGAGACATCTGACAAATGACTGTTTCTAAAAATGCACAGAAATATTCTATGATTCAGCAATAAAAATGAACAATTAGTTATAAAAATGGGCTAAAGATCTTAGTGCAAGGCTATCATCAAAAAAATACAGATAGCAATGAAGTATATGACAAAAGTCTATTTTTAAATCTGGCATTAGAGATTTGCAAATTAAGCCAGCAATAATATCATTAGATAACCTATTAGAAAGCGGAAATTCACAACACCGAAACACCAAAGGTTAGTGAGGATGTTGTGCAATGGGGGCTCCATATCACTGCTCAGAATACAAACGCCTTGGCCACCTCAGAAGACAGCTGGCAGTTTCTTGCAACACTGAATGTGTTCCCACCACATGCCCTAGCAATGGCACTTAGTTTTTACTCAAAGGTGTCAAAAACTTAATATGTCTACACAAAAATCTACTCATGGGTGTTGACAGAGTTTTATTCGTAATTACTAAACTTAGAAGGAATCACAATAAGTAAAACACAGCACATCTAGACAAGGGGATGTTATTCTGCACCGCAGAGTAATAAGCTACCAAGCCATGGAAAGAAATGAAGGAATCTTAAAACTGTATTATCAAATGAAAGAACCCAATTTAAAAAGACACATACTATATGAGTACGATTATATGACTTCTGGAAAAGATCAACAGAAAGATCAGCAATTGTCATGAATTAGGGGAAAGAGAAGGATGAATAGGCAAAGTATTGTGCAGAGGGATTTGCAACCTCTCTGGATGATACAACATAAAATCACATTTGTGAAGAAGTTTAAAATGAAAACAAATTTAAAAGGAAAAATAAAGATGATATTACCATACTGAACAAAAAAAGTCTCAAATCATGCTCAGTGCTCCCACGAGCTTCTTACAACTCACGCACGTCCTCTATGTAGATAAGAATATACTCTCAGTAGAGCATAGACAGAGGAGGACTATGGCTACCTGAGCCGCATGGTCCGATGTTATATAAGCGACACGGAGCTTCCTTCAGGGATCAGAGGAAGGCAGCAGGGAACGATGGCCTTTGAGAAAGGGTCAAACAAGAAAAATAATCCTCCCCTCAGGAAAATCCTTGTCAAGGCTGTAGACAGTGAGTGGCAAGAGAAGAAGGGCTGCAGATTGAAGAAAGGTAGTAAAAAGAGATAAGAAATCACTAAGAGTCGTGAGGGCAAATGTCTCACAGAAGAGGCAAGCCTCAGGAAGGGGCAGGTGAGGAAAAGGAAATGTCAGCGAGAGGCTTTCCAGGGAGACAGACCTCAACCCTGCGCAAGGCCAGGGGGCGTGTCCTAGAGTCCACCCGGCAGCTGCGCGGTGGCTCCGGTGGGTTCAGAGGCCACCCACCAATTCTGCTATTCGGCTTGGTCATTACCTTCTCGTGTTGTTGTCAGGTCTTAAACTCCTTCAACTCCTTTTTAGACGTAATGGCCTCTACTTCTGCCATCTACCTGGACTCAATTCCTGGAAGTCTAGCTGAAATCTTAGGCGGTTTGGGGAGTGGATTTCATATGTGAATCAGAGAAGGCAAGAAAATTAGGCATTAGAATTAAGAAACAAGCTTTGGAAAAAAGCAAACTGCAACTTGCCCATGTACCAGCAGGGCAGTCCCTTGTCTTTTATTTTCTCCTTTGTGAATTGGTGACATCAATATGTACCATTGAACTGTGAGGATTGAGATAAGCTGTCAAAATTGAATGGCATCACGGGTGCTTAGCCAATTATTGATCTTACTATTCCTAAACAAGAAAGAACTGCAGGAATATTGAGTTGTTTAGCATAAAAGAAAGTCATAAAGTGGTCAAATATGGAGAGAATAACTAGACATCAAGAACATGGAGTGAAACAGGAATTTTCAAAGCCCAAAGCACCAGAACCAATAACCCATAGAGCATTTATGCGGCTGGAAAACAAGTCTTGACAACTAGCCCATCATCATGGTAAATGTATAATCCTAAGCAGGAGAAAGACGGAGGTTAACAGTTCATTGTTACTCAAATGATTGTGGGAAAAAAAAATCAGAATTTGGAAGATGTATGCACAAGCTATGTCACACCGCATACATTACAGCTGACTTCCTTCACTTTTGTTTTAGTACTCTAAACAGATAAACGGAAAATAGTTCAATATATTGAATATAGGTATTTAGAGATCCTTAAGATAAAATATTTTTAGTTATCAAAAAAATCAATCTGTAAAAATGCTGCATTTAGAAATATTCGCTTAGAAATTCATGTGCTAAAGAGTGCGATTTTATGCAGAAAATTTCAGTAAAGAACTTACCAAACACATGGCTCTAGACTGCTTTGTGCAGGCAACATTTACTTGTACATCCAAAATTAGAATAACCGGGGTGATCATTTTTTGGAGGACCTGGGAAGTACTCTTGTTATTGGACAAATGGGTTTCTTTTTAGCCCAAAGTTTAGACATGTTTATTCTAAAACTGCATTCTTGAGCTGGGAATGTAGTTCAGTGATGTAACATTTACCTAGTATGTGCCAGGGTTTCTCTCCAGCACTACAAAAACCAGAACAAAACGTACAAAAACCTCTTACCTTCTTAACTTTAACCCCATCTTCAGTCAAATCAGTGTAGAGAAAAGATGATATTTTTCACCATCTTTGTGTTTTCACAATGGAAGCTGTTTTGCCTAAAAATGGTTCCGGTAGCTTAGTAATTGGCTGGGCTGATTTTGTTCCTTTTTATTATGAAATGTTCCTAAACTTTCTCACTCAAATGTATGTGAAAAGCAGGACTGACTTTCTATATAAACTGATTTTATTGATAGAATCCTAATCTTCTGTCTTTCTTCGTTTATGTCTTGATGTAGCATACTTGTGTTCGTTTTCTCTATAAATGCTCTTTTCATGTCAACATCATAATATGTTTGTTCTTTTAATATGTAGAATTGACATTTTTATGACGTTGCCTTGGTTTTTTTCTTAAGTATCTATTTTAATCCCATTTTGTAATTGGCACTATTTGTTGTTTCATACAATTAGAGATGACACATTCTTAGTAATCTTTATGGTAAGTGAAACAGCTTTCTGTGAGTTTCTACATCTCACTTATTACATCCATTAGTTTAGAAGATTTTTCATTTCTTTGCTTCAACAATAATGTTCATACGATCTTTCCAAGAAATATTCTGCTTCATTGCAAAGAAAGAGCTAAATATAATAAAATGTCTTTCTCAAACAAAGCTATTTCTATTTAATTAGATCTATTTGAATTTTTCCCCAATTAACAATTTCTCAGACATCATCATCCTATTCTCCTCCTTATTCCAGTTTCTAATTTGAAAAAAAAAAAAAAACATAGGCTACACCTGCTGTTTCGGTTTTTCATTTCTAATACTCTGTAATATGCCTCAATCCTTCTAATTGAAACTGTATATCTATGTAAACCTTGATGTTCAGTACTAATTTCTTAATGTTGCTCTGACAAGTTCATACGTGCAACCTTTTTATTTTAAAGCAAAACACGCTTACTATCTTACAGTTCTAGAAGTTAACCATTGAAAATGGGTCTCACTGGGATACGGTCAAAGTTTCAGCAGTACTGTCTTCTTTCCTGAAGAATTTCTTTTTGTACTTTTTCAGCCTGTAGATGCAGTGTGCGTTCCATGGCTCAAGACTGATCTCTCTCCTCAAAGCCAGGGACAGCGTCAAACCTTCGCTTCCTTCTGCTACTACCTCTTGCTGCTCTTTTACACGTAGAAAAGACTACTGTGATTGCACTCACCCCGTTTGTATAATTCATAATTACATCGCTATTTTAAGGTATGTTGAATATCAACTCAATTCCCCCCACCATGCAATATATCATATTTGCTAATTTGAAGATCAAAATATGGTCATATTTGGGAACTATTATTATGCCTCCTACACATTCTGATGATTGAATTTAATGACCTTTCTTTTTTTCCTCTTGGATTTTCTTGACATAAATTGATTTCTTTTCCCTTAATATTCTCCACTGGATATACCCTCTTCGTTCTTCACTTTTTTTTCTTTTTTTTTTTTTGGTGCTGGGGATCGAACTCAGGGCCTTGTGCCTGCAAGGCAAACACTCTAACCACTGAGCCAAATCCCCAGCCCATGTTCTTCATTTTTCTGAATGATACTCCATCAGGCATGGACTCATTGCCCATTAGTGATAACTCTTCCTTTCTTTACAACTTAATTGTGGATGTTCTCTGAGGTTTTCTTCAAAGTTCTGTTCTCCTCTTTTTGTATCCTCTTTTTTGGACACATTCTCTCTTTTCATGTGAAGATATGATTTTTGCCCTGATACTGATGAGTCTACATTATATGCAAATTCTGACTTCTTTTAATCCAATCCCAGTACTTTTATACTCAAACCAATTCCTTTTGTACTCAATGACTTCATTCTGATAACTCAGGAAGATATTCTTTTTATAACAAATAGCTAAAAGATGGCGTGATCATGTCAAAGGCAGTGTGCATTACCTGTTACCTCTCTTTATTAGGTCAGATGACGCAAAAGAGACCTCTGGAGCAGGACTCAAGCCTGAGAGGTCATGAGGCAGACAGTTAAAGTGCAGACATAAAAATAATCATCTAATTTTTAAAATCCTAAGTTGATTTGTTATATTCTTCCATAAACAACTCCTCCTCTCTTGATTCGATTATTTCAAGAATTAAATGATGCTACATTTTATCCATTCATTCAGCCCCGGTCAGTCTTGCCAGTTTTACTACTTCCCCTTATCCTCCTTTCTCCTCCCTTTCCACAGCCATTAATTACCATGAATCTATCTAATAGTGGCTTCTTTCTATACTCAATGTCTTCTTTCTAATTCCCATTATTTTCTAAAAATTCCAGTGTCACAAAAGCTTATTTATGGATTGCTTGCCTCCATCATATTTTCCTTTTTTTTTAAATGAAGTCCACATATTATTGTCAATTAATCCTTGAAACTCACAAGTTCCTCATTGTTCTACTTAAAAATTTTCAATGACTCTCCAGTGGTTTAGATTATAACCCCCCCATGTAGACTTTCATGGGTCTTCAAATTTGCTCTCACTTAAATGTAGTTTCATTTGTCATTACTGATTGCTAGCATTATATTAATTGGAACACAACAAAATTTCCTTTAGAAACAAATTAAAACAGACAAATAAAGTGTTTTCCAAAAAGCTGGGAAAAGTAGGTATATTAGAAAAATGAGACAGGTTTCTTTTCTCTGTTACTTATCAGAATCTCTGGCACACCAATATGCATTGGGTAAATTCAAGGAGTAGTTCTGATAAGCAGCAATTCTGATACAATTGATTAAAAAGTCCTTTTTGTTCACAAAACACTATTGACATTTTGAGTGCTACTCACATCTTAAAAAACAAAGTTTGGGAAATCAGTCCCATGGGATGCTTCACTAGCTTTGCTGCTTTCTGTCCCACATATTTGCTGATTCATTAGGTACCTGCATTCTGTATAGCTGACTTCCAGCAAGGTCCTTTTTTCCCTCTTGTTAGTTACCTATAGATTCCCATCCTGAGAATGACATAAAATCCTACTCAAAAGAGCAACAGTAAAAGTTGCTTATTTATTTAAAAACAAAACTCTTATAACTTGACGTAGTACCATTCTAACATACTTCGTGTTTTTTTTAATTTTATTTTAATGGTACATTTTAGATGTACATAGTGATAACATTCATCATAGGGGATTTGTACCTGTACATGACATATCTTGTTGCTTCTTTTTTCCCCATTCCCCTCCCCTCACCCCCTCCTCCCTCCCTATCTACAAAAGCTTTGTTTCCATTTTTTCCTTCCATTTCTTATTTCTCTTGTCCCTCTGTTCCTTTCCCCCTCCCTTGTTCCCTTTCCCATTTGGACATTTTCTTCCCTTTCCCAATATATTACATTTTAGTCTTTATTTTCACTTTCAGTTTCTCACACCAGAGAAACAATGTGGTATTTAAACATGTGTGTCCAATTTATTTCACTTAAGAGTGTGGTCTCAAGACGCATCTATTTACCTAGAAATATCTCAAGCTTATCATTCTTTATGACAGAGTAGTACTCCATTGTATAAAAGAACCACATACTTCATGATATTTAAAGATACTTACTCTTACTTTTAATCACTGGATGTGAAGACCTGGGTGAAAATTATTTTTAAAGCAAAACTAAGTAAACAGGCATAGTTCTGAGAAAATTAGAGCAACAAAAATATATAAATTTAACTGAAATTTGCTGCAGAAATTGGTGTCTCACATACAAGAAACATAAATAATACTTCTAGCTCCCTGGGAAGGTGAAGCTTGTGAGGTATAATTGAAAAGTAAGGTGACTGTTTAAGTAAAAAAAATTAGAATAAAAGAAATATTGTAATTAATTCTTCCCCCAAATTGGATTGTACTAGACAGCTATGTTCACTGAATTTTTGATCATGGCTTGTGAAGACACAAAAGAAGACTTCCAGAAATGCTTGAGGAAGTGGCAAATATGAAGGAATAAGTGCATTCAATTGAGGAATATTTCAGGAGGATTCATGACAATTTGTCTTTCACTGTAATAATTATTTTTATTTAAATATTTGTCACATACTTTGATCACACTTCATATATAATTATTAATCAGAATTAATATGCATTGTATTGCCTGGCTATGATGTGTGAGTACTGTGCTATAGTTTTGGTCTTTGGTAACATTATATAATCATTTTAACAAGTCCAGTGAATTGGTAATGTTCCCATTCTATCAATTTACTATGGAGAATAATTCTTCACTGGTACAAGTCATGTGATTAATAAGTAAATTTGGACTTTAAATTCAGATCTTCAACTATTTTAAACCAGCAGGCAGTACTAGGTACTGAGTTTAGATTCCCGCTATTAAAGAGATTCAAAGAGGTTCTGGTAATGATTCAGGACAGAGTTCAAGTTAGAACAAAAGAAAATACACGAAAAGGTTAAACCAATATCCCTTATCTAGGTAGAGAAGAGAAGAAAAAGCTAAGAAGCACATATATTACACATCCATTACTGGTGCCAAGAGGTATGGTCGCATCTGAGTCCTCAGTTGCAAGGTGCATTAATTGATTCTGGCTGAAGGGGCTAAAGACAATCTACTGCAACACTGGACACTTGGACACTTGGAAGTACTGTCAGGAAGGTCGGAGCCTGGAGTCAAAGATGGACGATAATAAGAAAGAATAGGAAGCAGGAAAACCACAATAAGATTCCTTTCATACAACCAGGTCAATGAGGTTAACCCCACCTGTCCCCTGGAACAGTGTACTCCACAGACCTCAAAGCCATTACTAGCGCACTGATCCGCTTGTGTTCTACCCCTGATGGTCACATGTTTAGGCTGCACTGCTGTCCTCTGCAGTGAGTTCTCAGTGATGCCTTCAACCAGAGATTCCTTCACATCAGCACCTCGCAATTTCTAGATCTGGTTGGAAGAATCTCACTGACTCTGAATGTCCTAGCTGAGAGAGATAGTGAGAAATAGTATCTGTAGCCTAAGACACTGTTAAAGCAGTGAATTATTAAAAAATAGATTATAGATTGTAAGTCATAAACAACAAACATCATATGACTTCTATTTACATAAAATCTATTCCATAATCCACAGTTCCATGCTGTAGCCACCATTCAAGCTTGTGTATAATTTACTCTATATAGTTAATATTGGTGATCTCCCACTATATATTTAGAAATCAATAATTTTGAATTAAGGGAAATTGAATAAGTAGCTAAGAATACACTTACAGCCAGCCTGTCATTAAAAGGGATGCTTGAGACATTTTTAAAAGTACCAATAGGGCTCAAACAAATTAATATAACTATAGTAGATTGAAAGGACTTAGGGAAAATTTACAGTAGATGGCAAACACTGCATAGAAAAACTACAAAAAAATTTTTTATGATTCTCTCCAGACTAAGATATCTACATTTTACACAGAGGGGAGAAATATTTAATAAAAATATTTCTATGGAAAGCATTTAAATGGGATATGGATAAAATAAGAAATGTGAAATACAAACAGGAATGTTTTATTCAAAAAGCGGTCTGTCAGAGAAACTGAGAAATGGAAAGTGATAAGTATCACAAGAAAGATTCAAATTGAATACTGCAGAGGTATTAGTTTTACATGATAAGGCTAGAAAAAAGAGTCAGAAAATGTCACACCTAAGATACATCCTGAAAATGTGTAGAGAAAGCAGGGAAATCAAGGCAGTAGGAAAAGTATGCGAGGACCGCTTACTGCTGAAGCAAAGCCCGTCGCCGAGAATCCTGAATTCGATGTTGTCGAGGGAAGGGGTCGTAGGTGAGCTTGATGCCATTTAGACATGGTCTTTAAATAACTTGTTAAAATTTTTTAGTTTATTACCTAGGTTATTCATCCGGGCTATTGGAAATGTGATCCTGGATTGACGGAACTGGATCTTAGCTGTATGCCAGGCTTCTTCGATATAAGTATGTGTACTGTAAAATGTGAATTGGTAGAAAATAAGCTGTCAGGGCAAGGGTACCCATTTGGATGCCTTTGAAATAATCCCTTTTAAATGAATGCGAGTTTAAACATGAGTAAGTAAAGGAGAAAATAGAGTAAAGGAGAAGATAGATCAGAAAGAAATTGCAGAAGCAATGACCCAACCTAATGCAAGTGGACATAAGAGAAAAAGAGAAGCACGAGGTATCAGTGATCCCAAATTTATAGGCGTTATTTAAAATTTCTAGTGACAGAAAAGGAAGAAATTTTCTTTGATAGAAAGTAAATGATATATTAAGCATGATGAGATAAAGAAACATTTAAAAGTGGGAGTGAATATATTGGAAGCTGAGATTTACTGAGTAACTCTATTTTAGGCATTTTTCCTTTAAATAGAAACTTACTCCGCCGTATACCTCAATGCTGTCAAATTTCAATGTAAGAGAAGTAAGGTTATAATTTTAGATTTGTTTGAGGATGTATTTAGCAAAGTAAAAAGAAACTGATAAAATTAAATAATATATTTATTTAACCACTTATGTCAATTATTATTTTAAAATGTAATTGACATAAAAAATTACTCACACATTTCAATGTTTTCTCTTAAAGGAAATTCTTTTAGTTGGTGTTTATTTTATGCTTAAAACACATTGTACTTCAGATGTTAACTTTACAAGAAGTATTTGACCCATAGTTTAGATTTCATAAAATAAGTCAATCCACATTCCCACACTGTTCCAAATATAATTGAAATTTTTAACAATTGGACTAATATCAGCTATTAGATATAAATTTGAAATAAATAAATGAAATATAATTTTAAACCAGTTCATTTTATCAATAAGAAAAAGTGCAAATATACTAAATTAGAAATAAAAGTGAAAAATTACTATTGAAACCAAAGGAAATTTTTTTTAATTATAAGAAATTTCTTTTTCTTTTTTTACTTCTACACACATAAATTTGAAATTCTAAATTATTTCCTAGAGAAAAGCAGATTCCTAGAATGTATCTCAATTCAGATAAAACGCTTACATAAATAACTTCCATAGAAGAAAGATAGTAAACAATTACATAAGTACTGCACAAAAGAGTAACTGGCCCCCATGACTTCACCAGATAATTTTAAATACTCAAAAGCCACAAACAAGAAAGGGATGTCTACTCTCACCACTCTTTTTCAATCTAGTAGTAGAAATTCTAGTCAGAACAATCCAGCAAGAGAAAGAAATAAAAGACATTTAAAAAAGAAAGGAAGAAATAAAATTATCTACATTTGCAAATGAGATCCCTAAATAGTCCTAATATTTTATAGTTTCAGAACTCTGAAATGGAAGTAAAGCATTTTAATTCATCTTATGAAACAACTATGACAATTATATCTATACCACAAAACTACAGCACAAGGAAAGAAAAGTATAGGCCAATATTACTAAAGAAATTTTATGTAAAAACTTGAAATAAAATATTAGAAAACTGAATCTAACACTACATTAAAATACAGTACACCATGACCATGTTATCTATTTCATGAATGCATGATTGGTCTGATAATAAAAACTCATTCATATTATATACCACTTTAACAATTTAAGGGGAAAATGTTATCTTCAGGGACACTGGAAAAATCTTTGACAAAAAGGCACTAATTTATGATTTTAAAAAGCTCAAGAAAAATGGAATTTAGGGATTTTTAATGTGATAAAATATATTTATGTTAACCTTAAAGGTAGTATCTTATTTGATGCAGAAACACTGGAGGTATTTCTAGTAAGATTAGAAGTAAAGCAAGAATACTCATTCCCACTACTACCAATCCACATTATTCCACAAATATTGGCCAAGTCATTTAGAGGAGGAAGTCACTGAAAAACACACATATATGTAAAGAAGAAGTAAAACTGTCTCTATATGCTGCTATGAAATCAATGTATCTTGACGATCCCAGAGAATATATAATTTAATAAATAAAAGTATTTCTAAATTACCTGGCTATAACATTAATATAAAAACCAGTAGACTTTACATATTGTTTAATAATGGATAGCTAGACTAACAGTAGAGAAAACCTTTTTATACCAGCAACAAGATTGCTAAACACTTAGCAATAAATTTAGTAAAATGCATAAAAACCAGACAGGAAAAATGTAAACACTCTGAGACAACACTAAAGAAGACACCAACAGTGGAAAACTCCCTCTGTTCTCAAACAAAATGTTGACTATTATACCACTTCTTCACAGATTTACTTACAAATTCGACACAAACCTGTTCAAAATACCAACAAATAATTAAGTTAGATAATCTGATACTAAATTTCATATGGAAGAACAAGCATTCAAGAACAGAAAAAAACACTTCTGTTAAAGTGCTGAGGAAGGCTGGCCTTAGTGGACATTTACAATTATTACAAAAAGTCTATATTTTTAAAATACTTTGATGCTGACACACAAAGAGACAAATAGACCAGTGGAATACAGTACAACTCTAGAATTAATCCTAAATAAAAAATAGAATTTACTATGCAACAATAGAGCACCTCAAATCACTTAAATTTAAGATAGACTTTTAAAGAAATATTGCTGGGGATGCTCACTAACTAGTTGGAAAAGGGCAAATTTAGACCTGTGTCTCACATCACATTTAAGAATAATTTCCAAAAGAATGGAGTTCTAACATATATATTGCAATCAAATAAATGTTTGAAAACAAGTAAACATCTCTATGATCTTGGTATAGGGAAAGGCTTCAAACTGTGATTCAAAGTCTCTCTCTGAATTAATTAAGGTTCAATTGATAGAGTTTAAATAATCTGACCAAGATCACAAATCTAGCAATGAAGCTTGCATTTAGTTTGCTCTTACTCTAAAAACTGTGTTTTTTTTTTTCCTGCCTTACATGGCCATCAGTCTACAAATGACAACAGAGGGGAAAATGGATTATTCATCAAAATTCATGCTCACCACTTCACAAATTTCTTTCTTACAATTAATAATCAATAACAACTTCTGTATGCTACATTCTATTTATTTGTGATGGCTTGACTATTCATAAATCTGTAAAGCTCTTAAAATACTCTTTAATTGAAAAAGAGACCTGAATGAAGATTATGTTGTGATCCTAAGATTGTCATGCCAAATGTACCTTTGGTTAAGTCTCCATTCTTGTAACTCCAAGTTGTGAAGTTGTTCACCGTGTATGTTTTTGTGTAAATACAAAGTTCAAGATTGGCCAACTTTTAATAATAGAGAGCCCTTATCATTCCTCTTCCCAAACTGTCAGAAAACTTGAGAAGTTATTTTTACCCTCTATGTATGATTATTTTATATCCACTTTCTCATGAAGAGTCTATGCTCATGATACAAATTTGTAAAAGTTGGCAATCAACAGGCAGGGAAAGGAGGTTCCTACAGTTTGAATGCTGATGCCTCCAACAAAGTTTCGTGTCTTAAACACAGGGCCGCACTACTGAGAGGCAGGCGATAGAATCTTTAAGTGGAGCCTAACGGGGGGCCTTGAGGTCAATGGGGTATGCCCTTGATGTGATTATGGGACGCCATTCTCTTCCTCTTCCTTTTTATTTCCTGATGAAGTGAGTGGATTTGTTCCATCACACACTCTTTCCAAGACGTGCTGCCTTGCAAGAAGTGCAAAGAAATGGGGCCAATAGATTACTGAGTTGAATCTCCAAGGCAGTGATTTAAAGCAAACTATTTTTCTTTAAGAATTAATTTTCCCAAGTATTCCCATATAGTAATGGAAAGCTGACTAATAAAGAAGTCAAGAGTGTTGAAACATAGTCAAGTCAACTCTGAACCATGAGAAGCTTTGACTTTTGGTTTCTCCTCCTATTTGTACTTCTTGATTTTTGGTATAAGTCATTGCACTCTGGATTTCACATTCTTTAAACACGAAAGGAATAAGTGAGCAATGACTATTAAAATTCCTAATAGTTGTAATGACTGTTTCCTTGTTTTGTTCCTAATACATATTAGTAAAATTTATTATGAATGTTTTAAAATGCAAAAAGGATAAAGAAATAAACCAAGGATATCAGCATTGTCATTATTTCTGTCCCCTTCATCCTTCTCATCTTTCTCTTTTCTTTTGCTACAGCTACATACTATTCTGCCTATTGTCTAATCTTATATTCAACCATTTTTTTTGAAATTGGAATCTTAAGGTTAGTAGTCTACATTTCTACCTAAAACAGATTATGAATGCTTTCCACGTGATGAAATGTTATTCTCTTACAGAAAACTTTTCATGGCCACATATTTTATTGATTTGGTATCCCATGGATCTTTATGGGACACTAGTTTTTTAAAGTAGTTAGCTGTACTGAATTTTTATTTTCTGTTTGCCTTACTTGGTGTAGAGTTTTGAAGTAGAATTGACACATTTGTCTTTTTACAACCAGTCTCTATACTCTATAAATGTGGTAGTTTTGAATCAGATTTTGAACATAAAATTTGGCTTCAAGGGCATCAACATCTTTGGAGGCTTGGGTCCATCACAAGGGTAAATACCTAACATGTACCTGTGAAACTCAGCTGAAGCTAAATCAATTTCAAATGTGATTGTGATGGAGGAAAATTAAATTTGGAATACACAAATAAATGCTTCTTTCCCTAATTGTTATAGTGTATTAAAGGAGTAGCTATTACCTACTTTTCCAGGATTTGTGGTTTATAAATGCTGGTTTTTACAGTCATTTTAGATGAATATTAGCTCCTGAACTTAATAACCCCTCAATACGTCATTGCCGAGTTCCATATGTGTCAATTTAATAGAAAAGATAAGTACTAAAACCTTGACTTTTAATTCTGCTAGCGACCCCAGCTAACATAGATCCTTTTAAAATAGTAAAAGAGTGTGATCATAGTGTAGCTGAAAATAAGTTATTTAAAGCCATTTAAATCTCTCCAGAACGTGTAAGCTTAAAATATGTATGCCAATATAGACAGTACAATAAATTTATCTAAGTTTTATTTTAGAGTAACTGGAATTGTGCTCACTTCGGCAGCACATATACTAGAGCAACTGGAATTGAAAGTAAAGTAAATGGGAGCCATTGTTAATACGAAATTTAGCCAAAGGGGCATTATCCATATAAAAAAAGATGTGACAGCAAAATGATAATTCATCTTTTTAGGTGCAACTCCTATCAAAAGCATGATTACTATTTCCATTAATGCAGAATCTTACAGGTCCTTCTCTGCTGTCTCTACAGCAAGGACATTTCTAATCAATGTCATTGTGTTTGGAAACTTATACAGGTGATTGATGTTTTATTAATTTTTTAAGTGCCAATTAGAAGTACACTTAATTCACAGTAAAATTTGATAGCTGTTAAATATCATGCATGTAGAGTGCTTCAGATTTCCAGTGCCTAGCATGATATCCTTGTGGCATTTTTCAGTTGCTGGTAAATTTTGTTGTGCAGTTACATAACAGAATAATTAATGCAGAAAATAGGAAATATTTGTGCATCCTAAGAAATCATATAATGGAAAGCTTTTAATTGGGCATAAACTCTGTTCTCCTTCCAATAAAAGAAGAATAAAAGAATTACCTGTATACTATTATCCTAATTATGATTGTCAAAAAATCTCCTTTAGATTTTCAACAAATGAAGAGGTCAAAGTTACTATTTTTGGAGAGATTGTGATTTATCCTAAAATTATTTGCAACTTTTCAAATCCAGTCTAGATTATATATTTCCTTGATAGTTGATATTCTCAGATTCTCAACATTATACAGGTAACAAAATGAATGTTGTTTTTAAATAATCAGATTTGACCTTCTTTAAATCTATTATTAAAAATTGAAATCAAAGCTCTTTAGTTAAAATTCTCAGGAAAACGTGTCCTGCATTTTGATGAATATACTGTTTTAGTCTTAATATAATCATTGAATATAGGGTTGAGGATTTAGCTCAGTGATAGAACGCTTGCTTAGCAAGTGCAAGTTCAATCCCCAGCATCCCCCCCAAAGTAATAAGTGATTATATAACACCAATATCATTACTGTCACTGAAATCTCCACTGAAAAATACTAGACTAAATTCCCTGATCCACCCCTCAATGAGTGAGAATAGGGCAAAACTGTTTAATAAGCAAAACTCCAGGGTTAGATTAGTACTAATCTGTACTTCCTTGCAATATAGTGGTTAATGCTCATTAAATAATAGCACTTAGGGCAATTCTCATCACATAGTGAGGAAACAAATATTAGTATTTTTAAATGTTTTATTATGCCAATATACTGAACATAAAGGTTAATTCCATAATTATATTGCACAGAAATTCAGGGCGGATCTCATCATCTTGTTAATCATATTAATTGTCCTAAGATATGGACAAGCAAGCTGCTCTGACATATATTTCCCAAGTATTAAGAAGCAGCATCATTTCATGAGACAAACATTAAGGCATGTATAAAAAAAATAAAGAGTGCATAAGATCTCTTTTATGCAGTTATGATGCCCTTGTGGAATAGGGCATAAGTTTCCATTTCTTAAGTGCAACCTGTGGGTGCAACTGCCTTTTGACCAGTAGAGCACAGAAAAGAAGAACAAAGAAAAATAATAGCTCCACAGTGCAGAAACTCGACAAGCATGATCTCACTCAGGTGATCAAGGTCAATATTAAGTTACACAATATGTTCATTTATATTCCTTTAGTATAATGTGATACAATGTCACTTTAGCTCTATCATCATCCTCCCTAAAACTATTACCCCAATTTAATCATAGGGAAAATAGACAAACAGTACTAGAGGAACATCTTACAAATACCTAAGTAGTATTCAAAAAAAATCTAATGTCTTTCAAAATAAGGAAAGTATGACAAATTTTCACAACCCAGAAGACTCTAGAGAGATGTAATAATGACATGAAATTAGATAGGATCTAGAACAGAACAAGAACATCAAGGAATCCCTACGAATATCTGAATAAAGCATGGAAGTTAGTAAATAACAATGTATCTCTGTTGGTCTATTAATGGTAATAAGTGCACTACATTAATGCAGAATGTTAGTAATATTAACGTAGTAATGTGAGACACAGTTGTCTTCCATCGTCTGTGGGTAATATTTCCAGGATCCCCATAGATATCAAGATCTGAAGAGATTCAAGTCCATTCCATAAAAATGCTGTACTGTTACATGTATCCTGTATACATCCTCTTGTATGTTTTGAATTATTTGTAGATTACTTTTAATACCCAAATGTCAGGTAAATAAATCATACTGTTTAGGGAATAATGATAAGAAAAATGTATGTTCAGAGCCAATACAGACATAATTTTTTTTCAAATCCATTCAGTCCACAGTTAATTCAATCTGCAAAAGGAGGACCCACAAATACAAAGGGCTGATAATACATGGGAAATCTCTCTATATCATCTTTGTAATTTTTCTGTAAATCTAAAACTCTTCTAAAAATGGTATTTAAAAAAATTTGTTCAAATCAAAGACAGAAAGTTGGGGCAGGCTTTGTAAATGAATTTATTCTCTATGCAGAACTGCATGCAATGAATATCTCCAAAATCTCTAGGGGATTTCTCTCTAGTAAGATAAGTCCTTAAGTTAAACAGAGTTTGTTTTGCCGAGTATAAAGTTGTATAATCAGAAAAAAATGCAATTACGTTGGGTTTAAGATATAAGACCAAAATTAACATTCAAAATCAGAAAGATACATAACTGTTTAGTCATGTCACATGCGCCAGGACATTTTTAACCACTTTGCTCAGTAATATCTGGATTGTTTTACCTGTTAGGGAGAATGACATATCCCTAATTTAATGGCTGCTAACTAGCATGAATTTAGGAGTTGCAAAAGAGATCAAAATGGTCTTGACTCGAATTAATACTTGTACTGAGATGATGGAAGATTATAAAAGAATTCATTGGACTTTATTTTATGTTACTCTATATATGTTTTAAATAGAATGTTGGGTATTCACTCAATTTAGATCTATTAGCCATGCTCTTGAAGTTTAAAAATAAAACAAAAACCAGGAAACCTCCAACAAGAGGAAAGTCTTTTCTCTCTCAGAGCAGTCCAGAATTGGCAAATTCATCTTTAACATTTGACTTCTTCCTCTAGGTTCAATTTAGCTACTCACACTTTTACTTTTTTCCACACTGAATCAAGTGGGAAAAGTACCTGAGGAGCTCACATATAGTCATTTACTAGATGTGACCTGGACATATTTTCGTAGTCTGTGGGTGGGAATTAGTTCTAGGGCTATACTAAGGTGCAAGCAAAGCAAGGAATGAATTTTCTGGATGGGAAACCTGGGAAACAGCTAAATAACAGAAAGTTATATTGTTAAATGAAAAGAGGCTAATTGTTTGACATATAGTCATCTGTGTTATTGGAATGCCCAGGTTCCACATGTTTAACCTATATATAAAGGAACCAAGGCTGTATTAAATGCAAATTGTGATTTGGGAGGATTGAGATAATGCCTAAAATTGTGCCAGTGCTGATAACACAACGGTCAAACATTGGCTGTCATGATTCTAACTTTTTTTTTTTTAAACCAAGAAAGAATAGTTATTGAGTCAGATCTGGGATTTCATGTTAAAAATACTTTTTTTTTCTTCTTGTGTGTGGGATGATCACTGTGGTGGTAAAAAAAAAAAGTTACAAATAATGCACTAAGTTTATGAATAAAATTAGAAATAAGCAGACCTTACACATGATGAATTTGCAATATATTGGTTCGTTGTTAAAGTAGTGCACTTAGCTTATCACTGAGACAGTTAATTTAACTAATGAACTGAGAAACAGGATGAAATTGTGGAGATGTGGTATGTGGGTGAGTGTATCGTTGAAAAGGTGAGAAGAAAATTTTAAATCTGTATGTGCATTGAGAAAATACAGTATATTTTAAAGAGCAAAAGAAGAACTGTTAAAAAAGTGAATTTCTACTCAATAACAACATTAGACTTCACATTGTACTTTTAGGTGGGTAGCTTAAAAATTCTTAGTTTGACATTCAGCATATATATTGACAGTAGAAAGTTCAGATAATTTGTCTCTATTTTACAAATAAACACCCCGTGTGCAGTCAGTAGGTAAAAGTTGAGACAGATAGAAACATACAGCATGAATATGATCACGGGGTATACACCCATTGAGTGGTGGCAATTATCAGATAATGGATGCGGCTCAAGGTCTGCAAAAAACTCCCTCATAGTTCATACTACGTGAATATAACCATTTTAACTCACCTGCAAAATTAGCCCAAAGAAAGCCTATATTATTCACTCATCGGCATTAAAAATTCTAACATGATAAGATAATCAAAGAGGTTTTCATAGTTTATTCTCCGAGGGACAAATTTGCTTTGGGAGTAGGGCTATGTATTACCATGGCCCCTGAGCTTAGGGTCAGTGGGGCGAGGCTGATTGCACATTCAACACATGGTAGGTGATGGTTAAAGAAAGGAAAATTAAAGTTCCTGCAGGCTTTTGAAGTCGATGTCTATTGGCTCATTTTAGATAACTTCAGTGCTTACCACAAGCGAAAACTGGCCTTCTGAGATATATATTGAATTATGACATATCTCTGCTCTCTAAGCATTTAAAATGTAGTGGAGAGATAAGACATAGATGTATGAAAATTGTCACAGAATATAAAAATGCATTAGATTAGTTTAAAAAATCTACTTTAAACTACATGTGTCATAGGAATTTTACAAAACAATCGGTACTAGCAGGACTGATTAGAAATGAGTCCACCGAATCACAGAATCAGAAGACATTGGAGATCTAGATATCTTGCATATTACTCATCTGGTCTCATCTGAATAACCTCATGACATTTTTGCCAAATTTATACATAAAATAGTACAGAAATAGTACAGTCCTAATACAGTCCATTTGAGCAGCTCTGAGATTAAACATTTTAATAAAGAAGCTTAAATTTGAAGTCAGTCTTATAGTTAAAGTCAATTCAGTAAACCAAGTTTGTTCCAAGTCGAGGGGTTAGGGAAGTTATGTAGAATAGCATAGGAACATATTACAGACAAGAACTTGATGATGGACATCAAAGGTGAAAAAATAATAAGACGAAAATATACGAGTAATTGAATCTTACAGTAAAAGAATACTCAATGAGGCCTAGTTAGTATTTTAAGTGTTTTGTTTTGTTTTGGTTTTGAGACAGAGTCTCCTTTTTAGTTCTGGCGGGCCTTGAACTTGCTATGTATCCCTGATTGGCCTTGAACTTGTGACGATTCTCCTGCCTCAGATTCCCATATGCTGGGATTACAGGTGTGTACCACCACTCTTGGTTTCATTGAGGACTATTGAGAAGGCACATATCTTGAGCTTTAGGAATGCTTATCTTTTAGTTGTATTCCTGATGCACTAGGGAAAAAGCACAAACCCAACAGCCAAGAAAATAACTGTCAAAGGGTAAAAAAGAATTTTAAACTATTTGATGACAGTAGCTAATATATCAGGTTCATGATATGAAATGCTATGTTTCACATTCTTTTCCCAGAAGGACGTTCTGAAATATCTCTGTTGGAAAACCAATGCTTCTCCGTATCGGCCATAAACTAATGATGAGAATGAGTGTATAAGCAGCCCAGTCCACTGACCACAGAGCTCTTTCCCAGTCTTTCCTATGGAATTATGCAGGTATCAGTGGTTACTAGCACAATATTAGCTGCCTACCCATCTCTCTGGCTCTTCTGCATTTCCCTGTCAGTGTTCCCTACACCTAGTAAAGTCCTTTTCAAAAACTCCTTGTCTGCTTCTGAAGAAGCCCAAACAAAAGCATTATCCTGTACGAAATGGAGAAAAGCGCTGATGAATGTTTGCATTCAAAAGATAGTATAGCAGTCAAGAGGTTTTGAAGTATACAAATTCAAGGCCACTGATTCATTTGTTTGTGTAGTATTTACAGAGTTCCTATTGTATGCTAAACATTCATTGAAAGCTGAAAATAAAATTGTGAACAAAACAAAGGTAATATCTGCTACCTTGAAAGCTGATCAGGGTTTTAAAATTACAAGAGGGACAAATGTTAGAATTACAACAGACAAGTGTTACAGAGTGGAGGTCCTCAGTAGGGTCCACAGTAGGGTTACTTAGAGAATGTAGAACAAAGGAAATGCATTTACAGTGATTGAGTAAGAATTGATAAAGAAATCACAGTCATGCTGAAATCCACAAAAAGAATAGACAAAAAAGAAAAAAAAACACTACAAAACTTTATATTACAAAGGAAACATGTGTCATTGAAGAGATGGAATAAATTTCTGCATGAGCCAAAACAAAAGTGGTATGCCTGATAAAATCAGAAATTCAGAGGCTCTTGTAGCCTCTGAGTTAAGACAATTAGCTCCTTACTAAAGACTGTGTCCTACCATTTACACTAGAAAATTCTCCCTGAGAAGAAACATATGTGCAAACACAAGTTTGGAAAAATATGGCTATCAGACTCATTCTAGCAAACAAAATGTATTAAAATTGTGTGACCATCTGGGCTAAACTGTTTAAGGCACAATGTGGCTTTTCAATCTTTGTTTTACTATTCTATCAGAACACTGAAAATTCCACATCATTAAGAGATGGTTTTGTACCATCATAAGATGGAATGTCACCTCTGAAAAATACCTATTTTTTCTTTTTTTATGAGTGCATGAATGAAAAGAAATATATTCACTTAACAGTAGCTAATGTTTCCCTAAAGAATATAATGTGAATACTGAAAAAATACCTCAAGCAGTGGAATAGATGTCATTATAGGTGGTTTTTGAAAAGTATTCTTCTGGCTACAGGTTGCAAATAAACTTGAAGACTAGCAGAGTAGGTACAGGTACTTTAACTAGGAGAGGTGATTTTTCACAACTTCAACAAGACCAAATCATTAGCAACACCTGCGCCTAAGCTTCGCTTATGAGAGGGAAATAATAATTCCTGACTTACTGCTGTTCTGTCTTGATGCTAATCCTCTCATTATGTCCTATTGCCCTAGCTTGTATACTGTATAATGGAAATATCATTGGCTAATTAATGTTGGGGAGGAAAAAACAATTCATGCACCTGTGTTGCACAATTTGTAAAGCATTAAACATACCTTCACTTATATATTCCATTTCTTCATGATAATACAAACTGTCGACTAAAACAATGTTTCTGAAAATAATTAATTTAATGAAATGGCATATGTGTTGGAAGTGATAAAATGTGTTCATTAAGATAATTAAGCATAACAGGATAATAACCCTAAAATATACTTTAATTAATCAATGATATAATTCATCAAATAGCATCAGTATGATAAAGAATTCATAATAATGACATCAGTATGCTACAGAATTCATGTTGTTAATACTTAATTTATGAAATGGACACCTATGTAAAATTCCACATTGGCATCTCTTGATTAAAAAGATCTTTCAAGGATCTTTATTCCCTTTTCCTTTGCATTTCTATGTATTGCAGTTCCTGCGCTGATACTAATAAGAATGTTGTTTCATATCATTTAGTAAAATCAAATATCATGTCGGGTGCTATTGTGCATTTGACAACACAAATCCCTTCTGCCTCCTGCCACACTACCAGAGACCACTGCTTCTTATCAGCTGAAGAGAGATCTGAGAGAGTTAGGCTGCACACATTACCAGAACCTGTCTAAATTGATCCATCCAATTATTTACTGGCAAAAGTAACCATTTTATTGGTTCATGTCCACATTACCTTTTTAAAGCACCACTTCCAAAAAGAAAGATTAACCGAGAGTATTGGGAAACATGCTGTATGTGTTAGCAGGTGTGATGCTGCACTATTTGTAAGAATGCCTCGTGTTAGTTCCTTTCCAGCCATTCATTTAATTACCTATGCATTCATTCCATCGATAAGCAGACTGATTTTCTCAGCTGTCTTTTATAGAAAGTGACATCTTGATCAAGATCTTTAACTTTTCTTAATTAAATCTGATGTACTTATGAGGCTTTTGCTAGAATCAACTAGAGCTATGTGTGTGTGTGTGTGTGTGTGTGTGTGTGGGTGTGGGTGTGGGTGTATGTGTGTCGGTGCATGTGTGTGTTTTGCTAAACTGTAAATATTTTTACTAAAATGTTTGAATGTTAAATGTGAAACACTAGGATTTTCTTGAACACCCTCTGATCTACAGCACAGTTATGCAAGAGACAGCTTAGAGAGATTTTTGGGTTAATATTAGCTTGGAGAGGGGAAACTGAATATGAACTTGCTATTTATCTGTGCATGTAAGCTTGTGTTTTTGGAACCACTCCCACAAAATTAATCTGTGGTTTTACAGCATTATTATCTGCTATGGTAGGAATTACAAAGAAAATCCTCCCAATATTTAAGGAAAATAAATTCCTGAGGGTCCCAGTGATAATGATCTACAGCATGACCATACTCTACTGCAATGCACTAGAACATTAGCCCTTTTAATGTAGCCCTGTTTCACCTGTGGCAGAATATTTATTTCAGTTACATTATCCAGAAAGAACAAATTAATTTGAAGGTGAGAGTAACACGATTTGACAATGTAAATTAGCTGCCAGATCCACCCTCATGTGAGAGACAGCAATGGAGTGGCATTTTAACATGTAGTGAGTGGAGTTGCTCCCTCTCTCCAACTCTCTCAATCTGCCAATGCTCAGAAAAAGATATCATTCCTCCAGTTAAACATAAATTGATTTTTTGGCTTAGAAGGAGGACCTCTTAGTAAAAGCTGTGCATCCAAGGATATAATGAGATTGATTCCACGCTCTGTGGATGAACACACATGACATTTAAATTTGGCTACACCAAGGATGAGTGAATGATTAAGATGAGCACATATGTTGAAGAAGCAAGTTAAATGGGAGATTGAAATGCCACAACATGTTAAACAATGGAAAAATCATCTAAAGAACCATGGCTTTACCTGTAGGTTTTAATCTGCTGCCCAATCTACACCTTGAGCTAGGCAAATCCAAGTTCAATATTATCGGATCTCTTGAATGTCCTTTGAAAACAATAACCCTTATCATGTGACACACCATATAAACCATGACGATATCTGTGGCAGTTAAGGTGCAGTTTCAACCTGATTGGCGTTGGGATCCGTGCAGGCGATTGGTGGAGCAGACGTCCAGATGTGTCTGGGAGTCATGGAGGGAGCCTTGAGGTCTGTATCTGGTTCCTTTCTGCTTGCTCTCTGGCACTGTTTCCCTGCTCTGCTTTATGGGTATCATGAATTAAGTGGCTTCTGTCGTGATGGCTCTACCTTGGTGTCAGCCAGTCATGGGTTGAAAGCATGAGCAATTAAACTTCTCTTCCTTTATGCTGTGGGTATTTGTTGCTGTGTTTCAGCAATGGGAAAGCTGCCTGATAAAGAAAATTGGTGCCAGAGAAGTGGGGTGGTGGTTTTAACTATAACTGGCAGTGTGGCTTACAAGCCTTTGGAACTGTTTTTCCAGGGTTTGGTATGGTTTGGAGATGTAGGTCAGAGAAGCCCTAAAATGCTGTAAGAAGAGCCTGTTGAGTGATTCTGGTTGGAGCTCAGAGGACCAAAATGGTGGTAGAAATGCAGGCAGTAAAGGTCAAACTCTGGAGGTTTTGGGTAGGAATAGAGATTCCCTTGGCAGTTGGACAAAAGGCCATGTGTGTTACACTCTGCCAGATATTTTGTCTACTTTTTGTCAATGGCCTGATATTTTGTGGGAGAAGGAGATTTAGAGTAGTGGACAATTCACCTGGTGGAGCAAATTTCAAGACACCAAAACATTCAGGTGAGGGCATGGGGAATGTAGCTGCTAATACCCAAGTAAACAGTCAAAATTGGGGGAAAAAATTGCAGAAAAATTTGAAAAATTTAAATATTGACCCAGAAGGAACCTTGTGTAAGGTTGAGGCCAAAGGAGGTATCTCTGATAATGAGATTAACACCATTACAAAGAGAAACCAAGTGCTTTGTAAAGGGATGAGAAGAAAGATGGCTTAAGGCATCTCAGGAATCAGCCAGACCCCACCTTTTTTTTTTTTTTTTCCCAATGTATTCGGTTTGCTGGTTTGTACTGATATCTGATTGTATTTTAAATCTACATTTACCTAGTGGGTAGCGATGTTTAATATCTTCATATATAAATTTACCAGCTCTACATTCTGTTCAGGAAGTATCTTTTCTTATTATTGCCTATGTTCTAATTTGGTTGAATTGTTCATTCACTGTGGAGTTCAGATCGTTGTTTTAGAGTCTACGTACTATCTTTTATTTTAAAGGCTCTCACTCTGTTGCCCTGGCTTGCTTCAAACTTGCAACACTCCTGTTTCAGCTTCATGAGTGCACAGGTGTGCACCACAGTGCCTGGCTACATATTCATCTTTATTTGGATAGATGGTTTGTAAATATCTCCCAGTCTACACTTGTCTCTTTCTTCCTTTAACAAGATCTTTTAGGAGCTCAGTTTCTTAAATTTGGTATATTGACCATGTTTTGGTATCAGTTTAAGAATTTTTTTATGTATCACCAGATGCTGAAGATTTTGCTTATATTTTTTAAGCTTCTCAACTTGACTTTCATATTTAAGTCTGCGATCCATTTTTAGTACATTTTTGCATAAGGCATGAAGCTAGATTAATGTTCAGTTTTTACCACCTATGTCCAATTGCTCTATCACTGTTTGTTGAAGAGCATACCATTCTTCCATTGATTTGCTTTGATATCTTTGTCAAAAGCAAGATTGAAATCATTGAATAGCTCTAGTTCTGTGTTCTGAACACAGATACGTGTAAGACTCAGCCGAGATCAAATGGGGTAGAGTATTATATCTATGTATCCAGTTTACTATCAAACTAATTCATCCCATTTAATTTTTTCAAGTTTGACTTAGATACCCAAAGCTATGTACCTTCCTTATAAATTTTGTCTCTGTTAGACTAGATTTACAAAGCAAAACCTTCTTGGATTTTGAAACAAATTCTTGAAAATATCAGATATATAAGCTCTACTCAAAATAGACAAATGTACAGAAAATTAAATATATCAGGCTAAATGGGCATTTTTGCATGTAGGGTGTTTTAATCTATGAACATGTTATATCTCCCCATTTATTTGGAACTTCTTTTAGTTTTTCATTATATTTTATAATTTCAGCATATAGACTTTGTAAATATTTTGTTAGACATACAACTATCAGAAAAACTTGGTTTGTGAGCATGATTTATTCCAGAAACATGCTTATAACCCAAAGCACTTATGTGTCAAAGTGATTTCCCCATAAGAAATAATGGAAATGCAGATGATTCGTTCCACAACTCAAAATAGTCATATAAAAATGATGACAATAATGTAATACAATACAAAATAATACAAAATATAAAATACAAGAAAAATAAATTAACCTGCACTTACCTTTGAAAACCTTTGTGGCCAGTGAGGAGACGAGAGAGAAGGGTTACTGTGTAGGATGACTTTCATTTTCACTAATAGAATCACTGCTATCTATTGGCTCAATGGAATCTTTTTCTTTTTGTGCAGCTTTAACAAGGAACCTGTCCAATGATGCTTGCTTTTCCTACTTTTGAGAATTTCATAGAAATGGGACATGATATTATCATTAAACAGATTCATCAGTCACACTCCTACAACCTTATTCAGGTGATGCTTTTCTACAAATTTTGCACTGTTTCCCACATTTTACACATCTCCCTAATCTGATTTGAAGTGATGGATTCCTTCACCTTTTTCTCCTCCTCCTCCGCAGAGATCTCTACTTCCTCTTGTTGTTGTGAGACAATCATCCACAATCCCACAGCAAGAAGGAAAAGAGAGAGAGAGAAAGAGGAATTGTAGGCTCAGTTGCGATGATGTGGCATTCAACATCATCTATTACTTGTATTGCAAGACATTGCTCATTTTACCAAGTACAAAGATATTAGAAACATTTTCTTGTCTTGTGGAACACTCTCAGAACAAGTTACTCACAACCCAAAATTTTACTGTATTCATTTTTGAATTAATTTTAAATTGTATTCAGTTTTTCATTTCCATCCTCTATGTGCATGTTTTTAGTAAATAGAAATGACATTAACTTTTCTGTGCTGATCTTGCTTCTTACTACCTTGCTGAAATGACATAATATTTTTAGAAGAATATTTATTTTATGTACTTTCATTACATGCTATGAAAATCATAATTACAAATCAAGACAGATTTTTCCCTTTACAATCCAGCCTCTTTTTATTTTGTTTCTTATTGAAATAGCTAGAATTTTTAGAATTAAGTTAAATGACAATAATGAGAGTAAACATTAATTTACTTTGCTCAGACTTCAGCTGAAAGCAATAATGCTGGTTGCAGGGTCATTGAAGTTATAATTTAATAAGTTGGGAAGGTTCCATTTTATTCCTACTTCACTATAAAATTTTATTAGATTTTACCAGTTTTCTTTCTAAATAAATACAATTATGTGTTCTTCCTCAACTTATTGATAGGATAGATTATGCAGACCAATTTTTTAAGTGTTAAACCATTCTTGCATGCCTGCAATAAATATTACTTTATTGTTGTGTAAATTCTTTTTATGTATTATTATATTTGATTGGTACTGAGTTCATTTTACAGGGTTGTATTAGTTATATTATTCTACCAAACATTTAGAAATATTCACATTTACTGCACCATTTTATGCACCACCTTTGCATTTTCTGCTACAACTGTAGTTAAAAACTTGAAATAAAGAAATTACTATATGTGGTAATCATTAATGTGTTGTATTATCACTGTCATTATTTCATTCAGGAATCATAGACGTTAACTATAATGTTACCATTGGGTGGGGCTTGTGAGTGGTTTCCTTGTTAGAGTATTGCAAAGCACTGCAATTATGTACATTTGAAATATTTGAATATATACTCCTGGCATCCTTTTTATATACAGGAGGAAACTGAGTGGCAAAATGTTAAATAACTTATTCTAAATCACACACCAACGAATGATGGTTTGAGAATTCAAACAACCTGTGTAGTTCTACCTCCAACATGTTGGTAAATACATTTGACTGGAGTTCAGTAATGAAGAAAGACTACTGGGAGCATCCTGTCCTCCTCTTTCAACAGCCAAAATATAATTACTAAAAAAACAAGGAGGAATCAAACTGTCAAAGAAGGACACCTGAGATGTATCTGAGAGGATGGAAATAACTGTAACAATGATGATGAATATAGTTTATTTGAGAGAGGACAAAGGAAGAAGAAAACAGGAAAATAATACACATCTGGCTAGGTGTATGATGTATTAAATGTATTTAGAAAAATGAAACTAATTAAAAAATTAGCTTAATGACATTCTAGGAAGGATTTTAAATGTCAAAGTGAAGGATATTAATTATATTTCATTCATTAGTCTATTGGAAATATTGAAGATTTTACAACTAATAGATGATATTGTATTAGAAATCTGTTAAACATATTAATTTAGTTGTTTTGGATAGGAAGGTAGCCAGGCTGTGGAAGCATCTTGAGTCTTGATTTCAAATACAGGATAAATACCCTGCTCTTCTTACAGTTAAGTAAGAAGGCCTAATGCGATCACAACAAAATTGTTTTCTACATTTAGGATATATTCTGGGAAAAAAATTTTAAAATAGATAAATGATAACTCAAAATAAAACTGTAAACTATTGTGATCTTCTTTTTTTCCTGTTTGATAGGGATTGTGTTTATGGATTCAAGTCATCTAACTAATTAGCATATATATATTTATATTAATTACAAGTATACATTTTATCCTCTATAGCTACTATTATGTAGTCTATCAAATAAGATATGCCAGCCACTAAAGACATACATGTCCACATAATAAAATAGTATCACATAATCAAATAGTATAGGAATAATTCCACAGCACTGAAAATCACAATGGGTGGTTGCATTATTCATATAGTAGAACAGTGCTTAACACATATCAATTAATAGTGTATCCCCCAAGCAAAGTAACCACTCCATTTTGCTTTTAGGAGAAATTCTATTTTACAAAGTTGGCTGAAGAAACTCATACATATTTTATAGCTAGAAGAGGTATTTTTCCCAATATAAATTTCATGTTCCTGTGTAAGAAGCAGTTCGCAGCAGCTGCTGCATAATTTTTAAATCATAAAGATCTTAATCTTCATGATGTGTAAAAAGTAAGTGATAAAACATAGTGAAAATAAAAACAATTTAGAAATAGCTGTGTCTTCAAAAATTATCAATCCGAATGTTCCACTATGTTGGCAATCGAAATAGCATATATTCGGTAAATTTTTCAAATTATTTCTGTGCACATTTTTGTAAAATAATGAAGAAGGAAAAAAATGTGACATTAACCTTCCAAATTATTGCCATTGCAACCGCTCTGTCAGGATAGAATTTTTTTATATTAGTTTATAATTTAAATGATACAGTATTATATGGTCTGAATTTCAGCTTTGTTCCCACCATACTGAACCAAATGCTTAGCACAAGAGACTATATCTCTGGGGGTTTCTGTTTCCTTATTTGGAAAAGAGGAGGTTATGTTACCTTTAAGTAGCCCGTTGAGTCCCTAAATTTCTCTAATACTTTGGGTAATCCCTTATGGTTTTCATAGGTGAAATATCCCTGCTTTCTTTTGCATACTTTGTTTTATTTTACTGGGACAAGACTGGTCAGAAAGTTAATGAAGTTAAAATTATGGCTTCAATATCCTGACCAGGCACACACAATAACAGTGTGGTGAAAATTCAGGATTACAGTTACTTGGGACGTGGAAAAGTCTCTTACTAATTGGAAAATTCAAAAACAGGTATGAAACATTTTGTGGCAAGTGTATTTTTAATATGTAAATACCTCCTAGATCTTAAAGCACATTATTTTCCACCTTATTTCCACCCTATACAACAAAAGCCTACAATGTCTTATTGGTTACTATTGTCTACCAAATATCCAATTTGTAATAATTTCCATAAAAATAAATAGAAGAATGGCATTCTAGTTACTTTAAACCTGAAGAAAAAGGAAGGAAGAAAAGAAACACTACCCAGAAAGCTTCCCCCTGCTGCATGTGTCTACATAGCTTTTGTCATGTACGCCCAGATGCTATGAAGTGTCTAGAGTTCATTTTTAATTGTGTAGTCTAGGGCAGAAGATTTTAAAGAATCAATCACTGCTGAAAACACAACTGTGATATTTGCATTTTCTTTCACTACAAAAGGACATTCTCTTGCCTTTCATCAATTGTATTTGTATCCCTTACCAAATATAATAATATGCTCTATTTCCATTCTGGCTTGCTGTACAAATTGGAATGATTCTTCTATTTTTTCAGTCCATCAATCAGTGAAAACTTTCAGTCCCAAATATGTTATATGACTGGCTGTTTTAGTTCCAGCAGCATATTCTCAACAACCCGAATGTCATGAGTAAATATTTATTGTGTATAATTGAGTGTTTTATTAAAAACATCAATGGTAGCTATTTCAGGGGGAAATTGGACCAGTCTTTTTTTTTTTAATAGCCAGAAAGTAAACATCTGTTTCAAATTCCAGCTCTATCCTTAAATAGTGCTATAACTTTGAACAAATTATAGACAACTTATATTAATCACAACAACTCATTTGCAAAAACACATAGTTGAAATAAACCAAGAATGGCAAAGTCAATGATCCTTATGTTATTGGGTAGTTATATTCCAAATAAATGTTACCAGGTTCTGTGTTGCTCGCTCCTCCTTCTGGAGTTGGATCCCAGGTTCTTCCACCTGGAACAAAGAATTGAACAAAAATGAGCAAAAGGCAGTGGTAAAGTTTATTTAAAAGGCCAAATGGAGATGGGGAGAAAAGCTGGCTCTGTAGAGCGAGTTTAGGCCAAACAAAGGAAAAAGTAGAAAAAAAAATAAAAAATAAAATAAAAATACGAATCACATCTGGGAGACCTGGCACAGGCTATCATGATAAGGTATGAGAGCACCGGCTCCTCGGGGTTTCCTTTATTTTATACTGTCTACATCTCGAGGAAACCCAAGAGAACTTCTACATCCAGGTCCTGAGAGGCCATTCTCAGGAGAAGTTGCATCTGTTTGGGGTTTTGTAATTAACAAGTCACACCTACTTCCCAAGCCAGCTTTTGCCACACCTCTCTCCTACCTCACTTATACTGCCAAGGCTATAACTCTTGGAAATATGATTTTTTTCTAACTTACGATGCACTTTTTCCCACAAAAATTTGAATCTTCCTCCACACAGCATACAGAAGAGCCCTGTGAGTTGGCATAGAACTAAAATCCTTGTACTATTATTCTAAATTCTTTTCCAAGGTGGAATATTTTCTAATTTCATGGAAATGGTTGACTGGCTTTTGGTTATGCATTAAGGGCATTTCATCCGCTCTGTTATCTTTCATTTTTTTTCTACATTGGCAAGCTTTCCTGATATTAACTACTAAGCTTGCTTACTGGTCCTCATTGGATTTATAATGGGAAGTTTTCCTTTAATGTTCTGATACTTAGGAGGAATTCTAGCGGTGGCATGGCCTTAGGCTGGCCAAGACAGTTGGAAGTTCATTGGAGCAGTCATAGTTTTCTAATAGTTTTTCTAATAGTTGATCTAATAGTTTTCTTTTCTTTCTTTTTTTTTTTGGTGCTCAGGATCGAACTCAGGGCCTTGTGCTTGCAAGGCAAGTGCTCTAACCACTGAACTAAATCCCCAGCCCTTCTTTTCTTTTTTAAATTAATTTTATTGGTACGCTTTTGCTATACATAATGGTCACATGCATCATAGGAAATTTTTACCTGTATATCATGTATCTTGATTCTTCTTTCTCATTCCCTTCTCTTCCTTTCCACCTTTCTTCTCCTCCCCATTTACAAAAGCTTTGTTTCTATTTTTTTCTTCTTTTCTAATTTTTTCTTTTCTTTTAAATATGCTCCATATTATTAATTTCTACATTGGTGACAGAAATAATAAATTTCAAAGCTATTCCCAGGGGAAGAATGAGCTAGGTGTTAGATATTTGTTTCTCACCATTATTCATGAATGTACTGCTTCCCCCATCCCCTAGTATCCACAGGCAGGAAGAAAGATGAACTGACATTAGAATTCAAGGGTGGGCAAGTGAATTATTACTTTAGTTTCATTTATAGCAATAAGATCAATTGTACCAAGCAGTCATTCCCAAAACTGTATCCATGAATAATTCTGCAAAACAGACCAAGTTATGGAAGTTTAAAACATAAATTTAAAAATGTGGTCAAAACACAAAATATTGAGAAGATACAGAAGATTTTATGTATTTTTTGAAGACTTATCACACATATTAACATGGTTTTGAGAAGTCCTGTACTAAAGGAACTTGCATCCCTTAATTGGCCTAATTTTTAAGCAAATTTGATTGCAATTTTTATCATATCATTTCTTAATATTATGCAGAACTAATATTCCAGTGTATACAATGTAGGAAAAGTAGACTCCTGTACACGTTAATATGCAAATACAACAACAGTCAAAGGGATAGTTAGAGTTCTGCAAAAGGAGGTGCTCAGCTTTTGGAACAACAGAGTAAAGAATCAAAAAATGAAAAGCCAGCCTATGGAATCAGAGAAAATATTTCCAACAAAACATCTTACAAGAGATGTTAATATACAAAATATAGAAGGAACTCCGCTCAACATTAAGAAAACAAATGGCCCAATTAAGAAACATAAATTTTGAATTTAGCAAACACTAATATGACAATTTAACATATGGCAGATAGAATTCTAAATGCTTTATAAATATTAATTCTCCCTCAAAACACACTTTCTTATGTAGGCGCTATATATTTGGTACTACTTATTAGCTTACTTTACAGATGAGGAAACTGAGGAACTGTCACTTTCCCAAATGCATAAATCTAGTACATGGTTGAGACAGGGTTTGAACTCAGGAATTTGCTCCAAAGGCTGAACCTGTTTTACATTAGTCAAGACATTATATTCTTACACTATATTATTCTTTTAAAAAAGTGTGTGTGTGTGTGTGTGTGTGTGTGTGTATGTGTGTGTGAGACAATCAATATTCAGAGCAAAAGATTGCCAAATTGCCAGGTCTGGAGAGAATATGGGTAGCAGGTAGATCCTGTAGAAAGCTGGGAATGGTTTCCTGGTTATAAACCAGTAGCTGTGGAAGCATTTTTTTTTTTTTGAAATATTGAAGTTTTGCAATTTGAAAGAGCTTGTCCTAGAATATACAAATTTATTTGCATGACCAGTATAAGTAAATTATTTCCAAAGCAACTCAAAATTACTGTTACACGATTACTTGGCAAGACTAATGTATGAGTCTGAGAATTTTGGAATGTACCTGAGTATTAACTCAAAGTGAGATTTCATAACCTATATTTCCGTTGAATAAAATGCAAAGTACTAGTTGTTTTTGAAAACTTCATTTTTAATATACAAATTACAAAGGCACATAAAATGGCAAAAAAATTCAACTTAAAAATGCTAGTTATAAAACAAATACTGTGTTAGACAAAAAGTGAAACATACCATTTTCTTAGCCTTATTTACCCAATTGATCAATGAGGATGAACCTGGGAGATGTTTGCTTTATAATCTACATTTAGCTAGGCAGAAATCAACAAATAATGCAGCAGAACTCCATGAAATAATATAGTTTTGAATTATCTTTTTTAAGGAAGAATTTTCCTACACCAGTGTACTTTACAGATGACTATGCTATTTTACTGCTAGTAAACGGTAAGCATTTAGGAAAGTATTTTCAGTATATCTAGAAAATTTATGCTAGCTAATGTAGTTCTTTGTTACATATGGAGTCAAGTAATTAGAATATTGTAAAAGTCAGAGTAAAATATTTTAATTCTACTTGATGTCAATATTTTCTGAAATCCTTTTATGTGAAACATAATGTAGTTAATGTTGAAGGGAATAAAATCTGAATGTTGTCTCTTATCTATAATCTGGAAATGTTATACAACACACACACACGCCCACAATTCACATTCATAAGTACATGTTTGTGCACACATACAAAACATGCTCAATTGTATATTACCAAAATTAAAACTTGAATAAAATGTATCATTAATTTTAAGGAAAATTTCAGGCAAAACAATCAAACATTTATTTAAAAACATGTTTTCTTAACAATAGTTTTGAAGCACTAGAAAATACTAGTATATGAAAGGTACACAACTCTAGGTCTAATGGTTTTCTGGAAAAATTTGACTTTGAACAGTAAAAAAACTAATTTAAAACCAAATTTATATTTTTCTGATTTATTTTTTTCTTTTTACTAATGAAGAAGGGACATATGATAAAAATATTTATTTGTAAATAAATACTAAAAATCTTTTCCTATAAGTGTAACGTATTCATTGCATTGTATTAGAGTTTGCTGTAACTATTCTTTCTCAATAGTATGTAATATAACTATTTTCATCCAAACAATAGCATCTCAAATTTATCTGTTATATGCCTTGATAATTTGTTTTTATTGAAAGAAACTTGAAATGTTTTACCACAAAACCAAAACTGTAATCTCATTTTTATTGTTGTGTAAACTGAGGGTTAAAATTGAAAAAAAAGTGATGTTCCCAAGTTTACAATGTTTTTTGGGGCAATATGGTATAAAAAGAAAACGTTCTATACTCCTTAACTTGCTTTTACCATTGAATTATTCAGTACCTCAGAAAGGGCGGTTTCACTTATGATTTGTACAATTATCCAGAATCCTGGAATATTCACCAAAAATGTCAGTCTTATTTTGATAGGCAATGTTTTAAAAAAGAAAAACAAAAACACAAGTATTTGAGTTAAGATTACATTTGAATCTTCACTCTGTGTGACCTGCTACATGACTATAAAGGGAAAAAAAAAATCACCTCTCTGAATTTGCACTATTCATAGTAATGGTAATAATATACTATATCTACCTCACACGACAAAAATTAAATTTTTTTTTTAGAATAGTCTTATAGATTTGAACATAAATAAAACACAGAAAACAATAGGAGTATTTTTGTTTCCTTGCTTATCCACTAGTTTTTCTCAGCTTTTAACACACACACACACACACACACACACACACACACAAGGCCACATTTCAGGAAGATGTCTGATCTTTTTCAGAAATGCCATGTTGTTCCTACATTGTTGGCTCTGGTGTTGCTCTTATTCTTTGTTTTGATTATTGATATCATTGCTGCCTCAGCAATACTGTTGAAACTGAAGCAAAATTCTGATGTGTTTATGTAAAACAGCTTAATTTCCATATGAAATTCCTGTGTTTTAAAATTGGATTTCAGCTGTTTAGGATGATACCAGGGTTTATTTTAATATTCTTATATTTCTGTGTCCAGATTTACATTTACTCAAGAAATAGAGTAAAATAGTGTTGATGTGACGATAGTTAACCCAACTCTTAGAAGTCCACAGATCAATTTTTGTTGAGTGAATAAATTTCCAAAATAATACATAATTTTTGTGTGTGTGTGTGCTGGGGATTGAACTCAGGGCCTTGTGCTTGCTAGGCAAGCACTCTAGCCACTGAGCTAAATCCCCAGCCCCAATATATAATTTTTTAAAGTCCAAGAAATATCTTTTTTCAGTCTTAAGGAAAATGAGGGAAAATATTTTTCATTCTCTCAGACTCTAGAATCCTTTTATATTTTTAGTTTAGTGTCAATATCCTAAAGTCAGTCTTGTGAAAATTGTTCATACATAGTCACTCAGATAATCTGGACCTATCACTATTGTTAAATGATCTTATCTGTGTATGTGACATGTTGAAGAATATTATCAAACAGTTAAAAATATGATTTTCATATAAACAGTAAGACTGGTTCTCCTCATTAGTGAGGTAATCTGCAGGAAGACAAAGGTTAACCAAAAGAGAGTTATTAGAACAAGCACTATCTAATCATTGGAAAATGATGTGGACATAAGATGGCTAGACTAGGTATAAAATTCGGTTGATGCTCTATATGGCAATATGAACATAATCTGCTACGGCTCTGAGACTACACTGGGACTTCCCTTTGTTTGATTCTAGGGTCCAGTCATTCGTATAAACAAACCGAGTCTGGACATCTACCAATACCAAATGATAGCAAGAATGATAGTAAAATATTTATCAGTTAGGTCACCTTGATGCAAACACTCTCTTAAACAAATTCAAAGGGACTTTATTGTAAAGGTCATGGGGCAATTAAAACAATAGAGAAACTGAAAAATGAAGCTAGGCAGGGAACCAGAAAGAAGATATCTCAATAGCTTAAGGTACAGAAAGTAAAATAAAATTATACTAAATTTGTGACCTGTCTTAGTTAGATTTCCTAGAGTTAATGGTTTGTAAGAGAGCAGATTTAATAGAGGACATTTAAAAGTTACAATATTCACCCACAAGCCAAATGCAGGAAGTGCCGAATGTCTGTCTAGGCACTGGAGACCCAAAAGATCCAATCAAGGGCTGGGAGCCCACCCCACTGTCCCGTGTACATCCGCACCTGCAGATGATGGCTGAAGAAATCTTTGCTGGAACCAGGATACGATGCTCACAGCAGAGATGACCAGAGCTCCCCCGAAGCAACAGCAGCCATCCTCGATGACAGCAAGGCCCCGAGTTCCTTCCTCGTGGAGAACAGCCGAGTTCCTTTCGGGAGAAGCAACCGCAGCTGAGCTTGCCCTGGGAAACAGCCCGCCAACTACCTTCTGCTCCCATTCTACTTTATTTTGTATCAGCAACTATCCTCAGGTGGATCCTCTATGCCCAGGATCACACCAACTCAGTACAGCTGGGCGTCCCGGCTCAAGTTGACCACATTACATCCAGCACAGGACCAGACTGGGCACGTGGAAAGCCCATTAAGGAGAAGATAGAGACCTGAACTCACGGCCACCTCTAGTTGAGGCTCCTGACTTGTCACAGGAAAACATTTCAGGATGCATCAATGAGAAGTACAGATTTTATTAGTCAGTGTCAAATACATACTAAGGAAAATAGAGTGCAAGCCCCGAAGAGGGAAGTGCGTTAGGGTGCGGGAGTATTCACGTGTTGTGCGGGTGCTCTGAAAATGGACAGACTAGGACGTGCACTCCAGTGTCTGGCGGGTTACCATTAGGAGGCAGCCAAGAAGGCAAACCCTTGCCGAGTGTTTGAAATTTAGAGATGCGGTACCCAATTAGGTGTGGTGTTTGCTTGGGGGTGAAAATATGTGGACTTTGTAAATCTCTTATATTGGAAAGATAGACTCAATTTATAGGTGAAAGCCTGGGGCCTGATTTAAAGGCTTATTGTATCTTAAAGACTCTGAGGAAACATTGAAGTGAGTTTCCTGGAAGGACATAAAACAGGCGAAAGAGAGAGAGAAAGAGAGAGAGAGAGAGAAACATTGGAACCTTGGTTAATGTTGATTGTCCTAAAGCCCCAGTTTTTGAAAAGTGCAGTTTTCCTTGTCTCCTTTCCCTATCTTTATTTCTTTTATCTTGCTTCAGTTTCCTCATGTTGTTTCTTCAGTACAAACGACTGAAAACACAGCAGCCTAAGAAAAGAAATGTATTTTCCCACAGGTTCAGAATCGAGACGTCTGAAAGGGTCATACTCCTTCCAACGACTCTAGAGGGCGCTCTGTCTTGCCTCTTCCAGCTCCTGTTAGCTCCAGGTGAGGTAGGACTTTGAGGCTGCGGCAAACCTAACAACTAACTGAGTGGAACGTGTCAAAGGTCGTAAAAACCCGGACACACGTGCGCAACACAGGACATAAAATGATGCCACGGCTCCTGAGTAGGTACACGGAAACAATCGGAAACACACTATTTTCAATCCTTCATTTACATGTGGTGAGAAGCCAAGCGAGTCTTTCACTAGGGTAGTTTAAATCTGGCACCAGGCCGAATGAGTTTTTGACCAGACAACTATCTCAATGACTTACTTGCATAAGGGAGAAGCCAGTCCGAGTCTTCTGTATCCAAAGGCCCCTTTCCCTTATCCCAGGGCCACTGTGAATCTGTTCAGTAGCCTGCTCTCAGCCGGCAGAGCATGCTTTTTTTCCACCTTCAATAAATGTACACTTTCACTAACTTCTGTACGTCTTACCTCATTCATTGTTCACAGCACCAAGAACAAGGAAAGAATCCCCACGGGGCCCTGGTCTAGTAACAGGCGCTCCTTGGTGTGCAGGAGCAAGCTATCTTCACCTCCATCTTCACATGCTCGGCTGGCTTCACACTGAATTTGTGTCTAGGAGTCCGCTTCGTCTGTGCGTATTGGAAGAGCATGAGTCACATGGGATTAAGGCCCACACTAATTCAGTATGGCGCCATTTTGCCTGGATGGATCTGCCAGGTTCTTATTTCCAAGTCAGGTCATATTTATAGGTTATCAAAGGCTAGGCTTTAGCGTATTTTATGAATGAGACAGAATTTGATCCATATCAGATATTCACTTTATTGAATCAATCAATTTGAAGCATTTTATATCTTACATGGCTGTATACAAGATTCAAAATCCTGGAGAAAAATTCATAGAGCTACATATTTATCACAGTCCCAAGTGTTTCACAAAATTCCCTGCAACTGTGTGTGTGTGTTTTCCAAAGCAAAATTCCACTAAATATTACTAAATAAATACTACTATATAGTATTAAGTACTGTTATGGCAAATATAACAAAAATCCTGTATATCTTGAAATAAATCCATTACTTCCTCTTCAGGTAGCATAAAAAGACTAAAAGATACATAGAAATGAGACAAAAAACTCAACTTTTTTCTTTCTTATTACCTTTAAACTCTTGATCAGATCCCTGCTCAGCTCTGCACATAGAAATGTTGATCATGTAGGAAAAGTTGACAAAGTGAGTTTGTTGGCCCTAAATTAACCTAGCCTATCTCATCTCCCTCTAAAACTGAGGACACCAAGATAAGGGTAACTGAGTAAATGTTCAGGGTTTACAGGCACATTCAGTTGCCAGGTATTGCGATGTTCAGTTCCAGACCTCTCTGGAACAACGCCTAGAAGTCTCCAAAAAACTATCACACAAGGCTCCAGGAAGAGCAGAATCCTGCAGACTACCCCATGATGAGATCACTCTCCAAAATAAAGACAGGGATCTCACAGGAGAAAGAATGCCCCTCGAACCATAAGGGTTCTTCCCAAGTTGTAGAAACCAAAACTGAGAAGATGCTCTAATGACACTGGCCCACTTTGGCTAATCCTCGAAAGCTGGCCTCATGCTTTTTGTGTGGACATTCTTAAATTCTTCATCAGAGTGCATTTGGTCACTCAAGCTGAAGTCTTCTGTCTCCTCTACTGCTGCAGAAATGGATCAGCAAGAAACCGAGGATCGCTCAGAGAGTTGGAGAACTCAGGTTTATTTAATGTTGACAGACCCAGGAGAGTTCACACTCCAAGACCCTGGGCCCCGAACAAAGCTGTATCTGAGTTTTTATAGGATTTTACATCTTCCTGTTCTTGCGTGGTTCCCTTGTTCCCCGTATATGGAATGGTTTTAAAAGCTTCTATGTGATTGGCCCTTAAGCGTGTATAGGCACACTGGGGCATTTGCAGTAAGGAGTGCATAGACAGTGGTTACAGAACATAGGGGGAGGGGTTGAACGACACTAGCCTGCGGTTAGGGACAGGCTGGGTCAGTCATCAAGGCTTCTAAAGTGGTGGAAGGATTTTATAACCTCTTATCAGAACTCAGGTCCATGGGTCCTGGGGCTTTCCTGTCTCACTACCATCAATTTCTGCTTAATAAACCTATCTGCCTCTCACTGACACATCCTGCAATTCTTTTCTGTGATGTAAGTCAGTGAACCCTCAACTTACCTCATGGTGGGGTGAATTAAGTCCACATCTCCTCTTTAGGTGTCTTCAGACTTCCAATCTACAATCTGCACATAGTCGTTACTTCATCAACAGCGCTGACTTGTGGAAGCCTGAGAAATTTGTTAGATGAAAATATGATCTGTCCATTTTCTTCAGATTAGTCCATTATTTTTTGAGAAAAAAAATCTTTTGTTGTGAAATTGTTCTAGTAGCACAATATAAAAACAACTCCTAGATATTTAGAAGGGAAGTAGGCAGGTAAATGGAACATGTTGCCATGTTGCTTGACTTTCTTTATTTTTGTCATTGCAGGCTGACAAAGAAGTTAATAAATAAAAGTTAAAAGCAGCTTCGATTTGTGTGCACTTGGAGATATACAGCTGAACTGTACCATGCTGAGCACCTTTAATTGTATGATTGAAAAAGAAACAAAGACCTGCCGTGACAGCAGCAGCGATGCTGCCAGCCAAAATGGGCGTCGCACTGCCAGTGTGGGATAAGAAGTTTAGTAATCTGAGACAGACACTAGGCTGTTTAGCTCTGCTTGGTGGAGCTGGAAAATAATAATATGAAGCATTAGAAGGAAAAAGAAAATAATTTCTATGTCTATTTATTCTGTCTGGAGCAATGTCTCTGTGAAAATACCCATTTAGCATTTTGTTTGGAGAGGATTCAGTTTATTTAATTGTTTTATTTGCAATTCCTAACAAAGAGTAGAACTAATTCCCCGGATAGAAAGCACTCTCAACTACAGCACATACCTTCTCAATTAGCTACTTACAGTGTAATTATAGAAGCACTTGACTGATGCCTGGTTAAGGTGAGAGGTTATAACTTTCGTAACAAAGGGCCGCAAATAGAACGGGTTAAAGTCCCGAAATACTTAATTCTTTCTAAGAGATTATTTAAACACAAAAATATGATATCTTCAAAGAGGAATTATGAATCACAAGTTTTAAAATTACAAATAGAATAACCTGTTTAGCTGTCATTTTGTATGGACTAGTTAAGAAAAAAAGAAACGTTTTTATGAACGTGGTTTCTAAAATTGTTATTCAGAACTTACACTTCAAGGAAAGCTTGGGAAATATCTGGGTGACTGTTTCAGTACATGAAATTAGCTGATGTAAATTGGAAATCCTAGATGAATGCTTCCTAAATGAACTTCAAGCGAGAGGAATTCTCTTTCACAGCCACCCCCAGTACTACAAGAATTTAAGAGTTTGGTAAAGAGCACAATGGCATATAGAAACTGTGTTTTAAATAGGAAATAGATTCATAAGCTTGCTGCAAAAGTCTTTTTAAATTTTTTTATTTCATTCATTCATTCATTTATGTATTTTTATTTATTTATTTGTTTGTTCATTTGTTTGTTTATTGGTGCTGGGAATGGAACTCAGGGCCTTGGGCTTGCTAGGAAAGCACTCTAACCACTGAGCTAAGTCCCCAGCATTCTTTTTTTTTTTTTTAACATTTACTCCCTTACCGAAGTTTATATTATTAAAAGCATCATTTCTGAGAATAATATTTCAGAGCAAAAAAAAAGAAAGAAAAAGAAAATAAGGAAGGGTGTCAAAGGATAAAAGCAATGGGAAAAATACTTACCAACATGAAAGTCTACTACGACTGCGACTATATTTTTAAAATACTTTTTTTTCTAATTTCAGTGAAGGCTGGAGATTTAGCTCAGTGGTTAGAGTGTTTGCCTAGGAAGCACAAGGCCCTGAGTTCAATCCCCAGCATCAAAAAAAAAAAAAAAAAAAAATTTCAGTGAATAAGATGATGAGGATATTTTGGATCAGGTTACACCTCGAAATGGATGGCCTCTGGATGAATATGTTTTTGTTAAAATGCAGCTTTAACTCCTCTCCATTACCCATTTTATTCTTTTATTAATCATTCAGGACATGGCAGCTGGAGCAAAATATGAAAACTAAGTCAACAGTAATAGCATTTATATCTCAGAAACATTCCAGAGATGAACAGAGGGATACAGGTTAAAAGAGTATGTTGCTTTGCATTGGTGTGAAATTACTGTAGGTAAACGCAAGGAGAGAGTTTCTTCAAACTCTCTCATGTACATAATTATATCTAACTGTGTAAAAAGTTTGAATAGTCTGTCATACTTAATGGATATTGTCTTAGTTACTTTTCCCTCATTGCTGGGACAAAATACCCAACACCCAAAGTTAGGGGAAGAAAGGTTTATTAGCTCACAGTTTGTAGAGGTTTCAATCCACAGTCAGCTGGGTCCGAGGCAGGGTGGCATGGCAGACAGGCAGAAGGCAGCAAAGTAAGCAAGGGATGCAAGCAAGTGGGTGGGAACCAGCTTCTTCCTGTATTTTATATCTTATCCAGGCTACCTGTCTTTAGGGTGGGCAGTAATTCCACCCTTAATTCTCATACCCTTAATCTTAGTGTCACATCCTTGATCCCAGCAGAACCATGTCAAACCGATCAGTGGATTAATTTAGTAATCACATACTTTAGATCCAGCTATCTCTTACCACATGAGGCTTTGGGGGGACATCTAGACACAAACCATAACAGATATGAAAGAAAGATCAAGTCATAGTTTCTTATTTTTCTAAATAAGTTCAAACTGTACACTGACTTCAGAGACAACCTGAAAGGAGTGATTGTTTTTGTTGAGTACCTCATCATCTTAATTTAATGACTTTCTCTTCCTTGGCTTTACACGTGATAAGAGTGTGTTTATGATTACAAGTTGTCCTTGTATTTCTTAAAATGTGTGAGTCTTTCAGAAGGAGACTTTAGTACCCCCAAATCTGGTGACACTAACAGTTTCAGAACTGCTGAAAAGTTCAAGTCCAGAGTCTCTGAAATTTAAGGTAAAATCTAAGTTGTAAGCACATGTAAATGTAGGGACAGGGGTCCCCACAGGTAAGGAAAAGATAGGGCAAAGGCCTCATTAAACTCAGAAAGCCAGATAGCTATAATCAAATAGTTAGAAACATAAAGACAGCCAGATTCCAACAGTCAGAGAGACAAAGGCAAAGAGACTGGTTCCGGGACGGTCCCCAGCTAATCTGATTAACAAAGAATGCAAACTCCCCCTTTTGATTCTTACGTCTCTGCATTACCTGGCCCTAAGCCACCCAGGTGTAATTTCAAAGAAAAGTCACCTAGCTATGAGAAATCGAGGCAGAGATAACTGATAAGCCCAGGAGCCAACCAGATTCTAAGGGCTGACCCAAGGAGAAACCTTAATAAAAAGGGGCTACAATGAAGGGCCCACGACTATTTCTCTTTCCAATGCTCCATACTCGTCGAGTAGCTATCGATTATCTCCTTTTCCCCTTTTTCACCACTTTTAAATAAATCGTCCTCTAAATAAATTGTCTTCTCTTAATTTAAACTTGGTTTCTTTAATTCTTTACTGTAGCTGGGTTTACAATCACCAGGAATTACATTTTCTAGCGGGGCAGCAGCTCACAGTCCACCTCCGGACGTAACATAAAAATCAAAGAAAAATAAACACTGCTAACATGCAAAGGCAAAGGGTAAACTTTTCTGTTCTGGCTAGTAGCTAGATGTCTCCCCAGAGCCTCACACACTTCTAGATGGGGAGTTTTGAAAGTGACTGGATCAGGGTGTGATGCTGGGATCAGGAAGTGGATAAGGGAAGGCCCAGTCTTGGAGCGGTTGGCACCACCGAAAGCCTGATAGTCTAGATGAGATAAAAACGAGAGGCGGACTTGATGCTGCTGCTTCTGCTGCTTGCAACTTTGGCTGCTTGCTGCCTCCCTGCTTGCCGTGCCATGTGACATTTGTTCTCGGCGAGGCTCCTGTCCCTGCCACCCTGCCTGAGAGCCAGCTGACTTGACTGAAACCTCTACAAACTGGAGCCAAATAAGCCTTTTCTCCTTTAACTTGTTTGTTGGGTCTTTTTGTCCCAGTAATGAGAAATGTAAATAAGACAATTTCCATTTCAAAAGGAGGAATGGGAGGAAAGAAAGAAATGAGACTAAAATAAGACTAAAATCCAGCAGAGCAAACATTAGGTCCTGAAGTCACACGTACAGCAAGTGGGGCACTCTGCAAGCTCCAAGCGACTTAGGCAGCACCAACTCTAAGCCATTGCCAGTGCTTACAGCCCTGGTGGTTTCCCTCTTGACCCAGCTTTGCTCTCTGCTTGTGGCTTTCCACACGTGTTCTATGTTCCTAGATTTTCCAAAATCCTGGGGTTGAATTTTTGGCTTTACTCTCAGTTTCACATACTGCACTGTCAGGGGCACACTGCCTGGCCTCCCAGGCCTTCTTCTGAAGTCTGGATGGAAGCCTCTCTGACCCCACAACCCTTGCGTTCTGCTTGCACATAAAACCAGAAGCATGTGGAAATCAGTAAGGTCTCTTGCTAGAGAGAACAGTAGTAAACCTGTGTCTGGAGCTCAAGAACTAAAAGTCCTTGCAGAAAATATGGTAGAGAGAGAAGATAGAGCAGCCAAAAGTATCACATGATGTGACAAATGCCATGATATAAGTATGCGCAAAGTTCTTTGTAAACTTGGAAGAGCAACAGCAACTAAGGCCAGAATGACACACACAAGTGAGCTCACATTAAGGAAAGGAGCATATTGCATGAATAAAGGTTTAGGAGAGAGACAGACAAGGGTATATGGCAGAAGGTATGCATGTGGCTACCGTGGCAGTAGTGAAGACTGGAACTGGAAAGAAAGATAAGGCTATATTTAGTAACTGGATGTCTGTCTTTTGTTAACGAGAAGCCACTGAGGGAATTAAATGGAGGAATGAAATGAAAGGAATTGCCCGTTATTAACCTGACTATGATGAAGGAACTAGTGAAGAGAGATCCATGAGGGCAGTAGAAGAGAAGGGAGTCAGTTCCACAGCTGCTGGGATCACTCTAAGGGTAAGGAGGGCCAGAAAGGCTTTGAGAGTAGGAGGGACACTGAGCACGGGCAAGGAGAGCCAGTGCTAAGCACTTTATATGTTGTTTCACTTGGTCCTTACTAATTGGTAGTTAAAACTGAGGAAGTTAAAACTTGATAAATTACACAATTTGCATTTAGTTTGTGGATTTCAAGGAAGAGACTGGAATTCTTAAATCATTTCCCCAAATTCCAGACTTCTAACTACAAGAGGTATTAAGGAAGGAAGGGCGTGGACACAAAGCAAGACAGATGAATTGGAAGAGTTGTGCACACCAATTACAGCAAAACAAATAAAATGAATCAGGATATAGGTCTGAACTCTTTTTTATGATACTTTGAAGACACAAATTTTAATGTATGCCACCCTCTTCTTCATACTAATTTGTGGAGTGTGCACTCTTTCAGTTATAAGTAGTTTAGTGGCTGAGTTGAAATCACTGTGTCTTTAAAATGAAATATTCTCAGTTGAACAGTTTGGTAACTCCTTCCCCAAATCATGCTGTCCTCCTAAATTTAATTACTTTTCTCGGTAGAAAGTTGAGATTTATCACTTCCGAATCAGTAGACATTAAGGACAACAGGTCCATCTATATGGTACCTGTGGAGTTCATTTATGTATTATTTCAAGTGTTCATCATGACTGTTTTGTAAGTTAGTGAATGTTTCCTGAGCCTCGGGTATGTCCTCCTCCAGATTTTTTCAGTCTGTCTCCACCTAAACCTCAGCTGCTTCCTGATGCAACTGTCAGGCTGCAGACTCGTATGACACAGCTCCAAACACAGCTTCCTAAAACAGCTCCTCAATCAGTGAGGGCTGGGTTTGCAGAAAGTGTCCCCTTTATCTGCTGTTATACATTCCAATTCTACCCAGCAAAAGTTTTGTCTCCTCTCCACACCTCTGAATTCAGATACTCGACTCTTGTTGGGTGGGCGTCGGTTCTGGCTCCCCCAGTACTACCTAGACAGGCTGGGTAATAAAACTCACAGTGGGATGTAGGTAGTAAAGGACTCAGTGAAGCTCAATTCAAAGATCCTGTGTCTTAGTTACTTTTCTTGTTGCTGAGAAAAACTATCCAACACCCGATGCTAAAGGAAGGAAGGTTTATTTGGCCCCCAGTTTGTAAAGGTCTCAGTCCGCAGTCAGCTGGTTCCAAGGCAGGGTGGCAGGGTGGCAGGGCAGAGGGCCATCACAGAGCGGGCAGGAAGCCGCAGAAGACAAGCAGCAGCAATAAGTGACTGCACAGGCCTTCTTCTGTCCTTCATGTTCCATCCAGGCTACCTGCCCTTGGGGCAAGCAGCCTCACACCCCGGGGGGACACCCTTAATCCCACATTACATCACACTCCAGGTCCAGCCACCTCTGAAAAGCCCCACCTATGACCACTTGAGGCTTTGGGCGGCACATCCAGATACAAGCCCTGACACCATGATTTCAATCTCTAGTACTGAGAAAACAGCAACAACAAAAACATAGAGTTGTGAAATTATTGATTATACCATTCAGTTATTAATTTATAGGTAGGTTCTCTTTTTGTTTTGTTTTGTTTTAATTTTCTTTTGGAGTTTCAGGATTGTTTTTTTCATGTTAAATGACTATAAAAATTTTCCTTCCTTCTAAATTCAATAGTACAATGTTCCAGGTTGTTCTTTCTTCCTGTTTTTCTTCCCTTCTATAGCTAAGAGACAGTTTCTCTTTTACCTTTGCAGGAATATTTTTGAGTTTAAAGTATCTTACTCTGTATACTTTTCTGCATCTTTCTGGAAATTTAATTGTTTACTTGTCTATCGTGTACAGTTAACCCCTATTTCGTCTTACTGGTCTCGTATTAATGAACATACAGGCTCTTTGTTTCACTTTTATAGAGAATTCTGTAACAGCTGTATTTGTACATAATCTTTAACTGCCCTCTCTTTATTTCTTTAGGGTAAGTTCTAGCAGTATCATCTCTAACTTGGATGTGACTATTCTAAGCTTCGTCCTATACGTGCCAGGTTGCTTTGCCTTGATTTGGTATTCAGGAGCATTTCCTACCGTGCCATTAAGTTCCAGTTGTCTACACCGACAATCACACATGAATATGAAAGTTATTATGGTGCAGCCCATTTCCGTAACATTTCTTTCTTCAGTGAATTTCATCAAGTTAAAAGGTAATGAAATTTTGTGTGAATTTCAAATCAATCAAATCAATACTATAAAACAGTACCTTTAAAATATAAACCCATAAAATTTCTGCATTATGCTTTGGCATTTCCAAAATGATGTGAAAGTTTTATATCTCATTTCCTTGTTCTTTCCAGTATCCAAGTACAAAGTATTTATGTGACAGAGGTCATGATGTTCTTATGACTTATGGCTGTGTCATCCTTCTCAAGTTAGAATTCCACTCAGATCTGACTCTTCCGATTCACATCTTCTTTTGTTCCTTTACAATCTGTCCCCAACAAAATTTACCCATTTTATGTTGCTTCCCTCAGAACTTCCATAAATGAGATCTAAATAATCTGATAAACTGATAAGAAACCTGAAATCTGTCATGCATGTTATGTGGTCACCAGCAGAGCTAATGTGATAACGTTGTGGTCGTAAAGGTAGTATTTATTTATTTATTTATTAATGAACTAACAATTGAGTATTATTAAGATACAGTGACCGATGTTAGGGCACTGAGTTACAACAGTGAAGTACTTTGCTCCTACTCTAAAAATGCATACAGTCTTACTGGTGATGGAGACAAATGTCTAATTGCAAAAGGTACATAGTATTTATTTGAGTACTGAGCATTAAGAAGGATGTTGATAAATATATAGATCACGGTATAGAGAAGGTAGTTGACTTGATTCTTACAAGGAAAATTCAAGAGAGAGAATGGGATATACGCCCAGGGAATACAGGTAGAACAGTACATTCCTTCAGAACTGTACATTCTTGTAAGGTTTTGGAACTGATGAGAAATCATGTCCCTTGCTGGATTTAATTTTTAGGCTTATAGTCTTTGTCACACATCCATAAAGGACCCACAGGTAACCTTCATGTCACGTGATATCATGCTAACTGAAATTTTTGGAAACGTGGTAACTGGGCCAAAGAAGAACGACTTTATCGTACACACACTTGAATGTTCAATGGAGCTGGGCGAAGCAGAGACCGTCTGTACTCTGAGTCAAGCCTGCAGGGGTTGTGTGGCCTTGGCAATACACCCTCTCCCCCAGGGGCTTCCAGAACTTGCAGGGACACTCCAGGGCCTTCATAAAATTCTTAGAGTTTCTTCAAGCACAATTTGAAACTAAAGTGGTAACACAAGGAGGGAAATATATGTTTTATTATTATTGCATGCTAATCACTTAGAAGTGAACTTAGAAAATAATCAGATTTGAACTTCATGCAAATTTGTAAAACAAATATATTCATGAGCCAACCCATCCTCCTGTTAAATACCTAGGTTTATAGTTAACTGATGCCTCCTATGCTCACTCTATCATAGTGCAAATCAAATTTGGCATAATCATTTCTGAAAGTATGTTTTAATATTTGCGTCTATTGCCTAGAATATAAATTCCATATGAACAGAGTTGATGTTTAACTTGAATCTTGTTCAAGGATCTATAAATAGGTGCTCACAAAACAATTACTGATTGAATGGATTAAAGAACACGTGAAAACAAAGACAATGGAAGGAAGAAAGAGCAGAAAGGAGGGAAGGAGTGAAGAAGAGAGGACGTAAGTAGTTTATATGACTGATGACTGTTTCCAAGTTTTGGATTTTATAAACTGAATTCTACAGTTAAGGTAATTGATACAAACCGGTTCCTGCGTGTAACTACTGACTTTTACAACTCCAGTGCTGCCTTCTAAACATTCGTTGAGATCACTGCCTATATTAAGCTTTTTGTAAGCTTCATTTTATTTAATCTTCAAAATATCTGGATGAAGTAATAACTTTTTATCATTTAACAGCTCAGAGAGCATCTGGGGAACGTGCTGCTAATATTTTTGGTAACTGCTTCCATGTTTTGACAATGCCATAGAAGCTCATAATTCTCTCAATAAAGACAAGTTTTAGCCTTTTTTAAAACCTAGACTTCAGACACTATCTTGGTTTAGGAGATTAGATTTAGAAGAGGCACAATCCTCATTTTGAAAATCACACCATATCCTCTCTGTCTATGCACAAATCACTCTCCCTTATGCTAAATGAATGCACAGAAAACGGCCTCTGTTAAGAATGACACAGTCCCAAACACAGATTGTGTCTCCGTTTTATCCTGCAGTGGCTTGGGAAAACAAGCAGTACAAGATATGTTTTTTTTTCAACCTTTCTTGTCCAAAGAGATGAGTCAAATTCAGTGCAATATAACAAAGTGCTCTGAGATCTGAGAAGCAAATTATACCAATTCAAAACATTCCCAGTAAGTTAAATGTGGTTTTATGCCCTTCAAAGAGAGCATCAGTGTTCCTTTTTTCATAGGTTTGTACTTTGAAACAGTAGAGAAACCCAAACCTTATAATTTAATCTTTTTTGCTTTGGGGGACACTTGTCAAGATTTGGGCAATAATAATATGATGCCTTCTGCTCTGAACTCTTGTGTATCCCCCGTGGATTTTACAGATTTGTCTTTTTTTTCCAAAGTAAGACTAAAGCTACTGAGAAGAATATTGCTTTTTAAAGTAAGCCAATACTTCTTGACAATTCTTCATTAACAAAATTCACGATTTAGGGGCACCTACAGAGCAGTGAGTCCAATGCATTGACAATTTGAGCAGTTACTGAAAATCTATATACCTGGAGCAGTTATCCTTGCCAGGGTTAAGTGCATTTTTAAAAACATTTTTTTTGCTGAGACTCCCCAAGAGAGAAAGTAGTAAATAGCACCATCTTCCGTGCTTCTATTTCGCTTCCATTAATCTTTAGTTTTATTGTAATCATTCTTTGTGTATGGCAAATGCAGTATGGAAATCTTTGAGAACTCTTTTTGTAATGTTCTTTTGCAATATGAGGGTACCAATTGTAGAATTCACATTTCAGTATAAAGTGTTTTATATAAGTGTAAAATATGCTTCATCTCTGAAGTAACTCAAGGGTCTACTAAATATAAGAGACTTCACCATCACAGCAATCATATTTAAGGAGATTAGAAGGAAACAAAAGACTTCCAACCACAAAGATTAACTGCTTAATGCCTACTTTTCTCTTTTCTTTTAAATCCTTTGTGTTACATTACTGAAAAGGCCTTTCGGCTCCAGACTATTCATCCTAATCACAGGCGCTCCCATCACCTGCCACATGTATGCTTCCTGCAAGCCAGATCCTAAATGCATAGACTTTTTAGAAAGGAAATAGCGCAACGAGGGTAGCTCACATGGAAACAGGCTTGACTTTTTGCTAACAGCCTCCATGACTTGCAAATTCCACAGGATTTCAAATTTTCCTAAAATAAAAGCTGTGTTTTATGCTGCAGTGCTTGCATTTCTTTGGACTCTGGGCCTTTTTTAGAGGCTCTGATATACGTTAGTTACAGTCTCTCCAGGTTAAGGAAAGGTACACGTGCATGGAATATTGCGTATTATTTCCAAGGTACAGTGATGGTAGTTCTTAAATTCTGTTTCTGTTTATCTCATGAAGGGTTTGTGATGAAAAATGTGGAGTGCATTTCAGTCAGTCTATGGGATTTTTATTACAAAATTGCCCCTTCTTTTCACTTTTCAAAATAATGAATACTAGTTTCTAGAGAAGTTCCTGAAATTTTAGAGTCTAACACTGTGTGTGTGTGTGTGTGTGTGTGTGTGTGTGTGTGTGTGTCCCTTACTCAATCTGCTAAGTCAGGCAACTCTTTTCCCATCTGTGATGGTGGCACCTGTGGCTTACAAGGTCATGGCAGCAGAATGAAAGAGACGATGGTGGCAGAACAATACAAGAGGTTAGTTACTGTCTCAGTTACTTTTCTCTCATCACTGAGACAAAATACCCGACACCCAAAGTTGAAGGGGGCCAAGTTTGTTTAGCTCACAGTTTGTAGAGGCTTCAGTCCACAATTGGCTGGATCCAAGGCAGGTGGCCTGGCCGGCAGGCTGAGACAGCAAGGTAAGCATGGCAAGCAAAAGGGACGTAAGTAGTTTCTTCTGCTTACATTTTATCCAGACTGCCAGGATTAGGGTGCCAAACCAATCAGTGGACTGATTTAGTAATCACACGCCCTTAATCCCAGCATCACACACTCTAGATTCCGCCACCTCTGTTAAAGCCCCACCTATCACCGCCTGAGACTTTGGGGGCACATTTAGGCACAAACCGTAACAGCTACCTCAGGCTCTAAGAATGAGGGTCAGTTTTGCTCAGCCCACTGGTGTGTTACTCACTTTCCTGTCACTGGGGCAAAATACCCAATACCCACAATTTAAGGGATCAGAAGTTCTGGCTCTTGGTTTAGCTGGCTCCAAGGCAGAAACAGCATGATAGAAGATAAGACTGAGCAAAGTTGCTTATATCATGGCAGCCAGGAAGCAGAAAGATAGAAGACAAGACAGGAAGAAGAATACACTCTTCCAGGTCAGATCACCAGTGACCTGCCTCTTCCCTCCACCAATAAACACCATCTTCAGCTAAAACTCATCAATGGGTACATCCACTGATGTGTACAGTGCCACTATGATCTGGTCACCTTTCAAGAGACCTGGCTCTGAACACACGATTTTCAAGAGCGATTTTAGATCTAAACCATAACCAAGAGCATCCTGCTGCCATTAACAATTTAGGTTCAATTTTCTCCAAAAAATTTTTTTAAAATCAGAATATAGCTCTATACTCATTTAGAATACTCACAAGAATGTTTTGATTTCTTAGACTGTTCACCCCAGAGTAGTTGAGCTAGTCGTGGTTGGAATTACCACCCTCTTTTTTTTCACCTGAATGTTGTAATAAAAACTTATCCTGAGAAATAAAGCTTTCCTGCCCATCTCTCTCTCTCTCTCTCTCTCTCTCTCTCTCTCTCTCTCTCTCCCTCTCTCTCTCTCTCTCTCTCTCTCATACACACACACACACACACACACACAAAGACCTTCTAGTTCTAATTACTGTCCATTACTGAAACTAGTGGCAATTTAGGTCTGCAGTGACAGGCAAAATTTTAGAAAGACATCAGAGTTAATCTTGACATAAATTGAGGTGTTAGAGGTGACATTCTTCCATTACCTTTTTGGGTGTGGTACTGGGGATTGAACGATATTGCAGCTACATCCCCTTCCCTTTTAAATTTTTTTTTCTGTTTTATTTAAAACAGGGTCTCACTAAGTCACTAAATTGCTTGGGCTAGACTTCCCGGAGTTCTGAGATTATAGGTGTGTCACCGACATCTGGCTCCTCCATTACTCCCCCTGTGGCTCTTTAAGCCCATTCTAACCTCAGGTTTCTTCCTAGAGGGACAGAGATCCTGCAACTGTGAGCCACCTTCCATGAGGGGTTACTGAGACTCTGCCAATAACTGTAAGACTCAGCAGGCTGAGAAGTATGCCAGGCTCCCGGGGAGTCTGGTCCTGTGGCTAGGAGCAGAGAGAGGGAGAAGTTATTGAAGTTTCTTGGTCAATTTTTACTCTTTATATCCTATCCTTTTAATCCTCACATTGTGCTGACTTCTTTGAAGGCCCAATCCCTTTCTAATTGCATGTTAATTTCTCTCTAGCTTAGCTGCCTATAATATGTTGGTCTGAGCACCATGACCATCACTCACCCCACGACCTCTGACAGCTGCGCCTTTGGGACTGAAGGTGCTGTGATTCCCCCGGTAGTTTCCTGTAGTGTTTGTTTTGGAAAATGGTGGCAGAAGCACTTTCTTGACCTTTGAATGCACTTTACAGGGTGTGACCTGAAGACATTAGTGGCAGCATCTCCCACATTTGTCTTTTACCATCGCAACCCTTTGAAAACTTTTGTCAGCACTTAATTCTAAGTGTCAAGAAATATGTAGAAATTTTTTCCTGCTCTGATATCTGATACAGTGATTCTCTTTTTTGCAAAAGTGTTCTTCATTTTAAACAGGATTTAATAAGAATGCTATGCACCCTGCAAAACTTCAGTTCCATAAATATTGCCTTGTGAAATGAATTTGGAAAATTCTGCATTATACATCTACCTCTTGGAATCACAATAAACACTCTGGATAAATTCCACACTAGTGGTGGAAGGATCTTAGAGGTCCAGCAATAAAACAAACCAGTATCACATTGCTCTTATAAAGCATCATTTCAAACACTTGCTTTATTACTAGTGTATTTTATTTTATTGGCGCATGTTTGCAGTGCACAAAGATTACATTCCTTGTGGGGAGTTATTTCACATACATAACACATCTTAATTTTTTTTCATCTAGATCACAAGATTTCTTCAACTTTTTGGAGCAAAGCTATCTCTTAAGAACTATGTTACGGTGGTTGGTGTACTGAACCATTTCTGGAAATAGAAAATTTCTTTAAAAAATCATGCTTTACTTTATGAAGTAAAACCAGCCACATAAGTTTTTATAAAATATCTGTGCTACAAAAAGCATTTTATTTCTAATGAGACAACATGTACATAGAATAGTATTCCTGTCAATGGAGTTTTAAGTTTTAAATAAATGTCATGAAAAAGTTTAGAATCTATCTAGAAGTTCTTTTGTTGTTGTTTTGACTTTTTTTTAGTGTAAATACAATGCCAATCTTTTGTTACGTGAATTCTTGATTCTTGGTAATAAAATTTTTCTTCTGATTAATGAGTACTGGATATATACTTCTAGGGCTGTCATAATAACACTCCATAGCCTGTGTGTCAGTTAGATTTCCACCACTGTAACAAATACCTGAGGTCATAAACTCTAGGAGAGAAAATGTTTGTTTTATTACACAGTTCCCGAGGTTGCAGTCCATAGTAGGTTGGCCCCGGGGCTTTAGGGCCTGTGTTAAGGCAGCACCCCATGGTGGAAGCACATGACAGAGCAAAACCATGTGCCTCCTGGCTGAGAAGTGGGGTGGTGAGGCAGATAGGTTTACCGGAGAGATCTGAAGACTTCCAGGCCCATCACCTAAAGGTTCGCCACCTCCCTGTAGTGGCAAGCTAGGGACCTTTCCTTTAACACGTGGCCCTTGGGGAAACATTCCAGATACGAACAATAGCAACTGAGGTGGTTTAAACACAGGAGCATATTTTTTCACAGCTGTGGAGGGTGGAAGGTCCAAGATCAAGTTTTAGTAGGTTTGTTTACTTGAGGGTGCTCTCTTACTGGAGTCCAGACAGCCAGTCTCCAGGCGAAGAGGGGATGGAGGAGAAGGAGGTGACAGCACAATTACTTTTTCATACAAAATTAGTAAAGCTACTGCTTTTCACGTCAATAAAATGTTGAAGAGAAGCAAAGATTTCTTCATTTGTACTTGACCCATTCATCAGTCAGCCACTGTTGATGGGATGCTTTGGAAACACTTTATTCTTTCTTCTTTTTAGAAACTAGAATCTCATATGCCTCATTCCTCCTTTAAAAGCTTCATGAGCTGCTCTTTGCTGTATCCGCCTGCAGTGCCAGCACTTGGGGAGGTTAAAGGAGGGCTGCAAGTTTGAACCCAGCCTGGGCAACTTAGCACCTTAGTGAGAACCTGTCTCAAAATTTAACAAATTTTAGAAATGGCTTTGGATGTAGCTCAGTGCAGATGCCCTGGGTTCAATCCCCAGTACCAGAGGGAAAAAAATGCTTTCTTTAGGTCCTGCAGGTGTGTTGTACGGTGTCCCCTCTTTCTTTCTCAACAGAATCCATACTGCTACCCCACAGTGGGAGGATGCCTGTGACACTGGGAACCTCGAAACCATGCAAAAAAGGCTTCATGAAAGAATAAATATTAGCTGTCATTTCTTCTTGTGGCTGCCATCAGACTGCCAGCCTTCTGCCATCCTCCTTGCTTTGAGCACTTCTAATGCCCTTCGAGCTGGAAATCCAGCTAAGTAATGACGCTGTAACTGTGTCTGAGATGCAGGGTAAGAGACCTAGTGAGTAAGTGGATTTGAGAATCTTGAGTAAATATAAGCAACAAAGTGTCATTTAGAAATTTCAAATTAATTTTTTTACCCCACTAGTAGGCAAATATGTTCACAGATTTTTGAAGTGGCTGAAGAAGTGACACCCAGATAAGAGAATTGGAAGTGTTGACGTAATTTTGGTGAATTTCAGTATTCCTCGAGTTTCCAGTTTTCTTTATGCGGCCACATCAATTTCTCCTCAAAATTGTGCATGCCAAACCACCAGTCTGTTTTTATGAAGTAAATTATAAACATTTGTTCATTCTCCTTGTTACTACTTCCTCTCGTTCCTATCAGTTGGTTGCCTTGACGCCTCACCCATTTCTCCTCCTCCCAACATCTAGAGTCATCTCTCTAAAGTGCGAAGGTGTTTGGCTTACTCTCCTCAATGTCTTCGTAACACCTACAGAATGAAGTCCAGCTCCTGTCTCACCGCAAAAGGGCCCCTTCAGGACTCAGTCTCTGCTCACCTTGCAAGCTTCTTTTTTACCGTTTCTCCTCCGTTCCTAGCACCAGTCTTATAGAGCTACTCTCAGTAATCCCCTCCCCTTCTCACAATTGGGTCTTTGCAGACAGAAAAACTCTCATCTTTTCCACCTTGACCAGTTAATTCTTATTCTTCCTGTTTACCTCGACTTAGAAATCAGGTTTTCCTGGGGGTTCATCTCAAATACCTCTACAAGTTAGATTGACAGCCTCTTTTACACTCCAGCTTGCCTGTGCTCAGCCACAGAATACCAGGTTTCACTGGAGTTACTAGTTCCTGACCATTTGTTTTGTCAATTAGACCCATTGTTCCTGGAGGTCAGCCATCTCTTTCTTTTCAGTACCCTTTTGTTACAGTCAAGAACAGGGGAATTGAGTGAGGCACTCCTTTCCCTTCCCTGGGCTGTGGGCAGGGCAGCCCTCTGGTGAGACTGTGATGCCCCAGGTGGCAGATTATTAGCTCCAACACTAGTAAAAAACAAAATGAGAGGCCCCTGAAGTCAGAGGTGTCTAACCACAATTGGAAGCACCTGAAGTTAGGGGTGTCTGTCCCTTTAAATACCAGAGGCCTGAGTTGTGAGGAAGCTCCTCTGAGTTCCTCTTTCTCCTCCCTTTCCTCTCACCCTCACCACCTGTCTGCTGCTACCCTCCTGTGATTTTCAATAAACTGTAGCTACTTTCTGTGAAGTGCAAGCTTGGCAATTCTTTCTTCGCTGTGCACAAGAACCTGGACTATTTCAACCCACCCAACTATAACACTTTCTGCCTACTAAAGCATCTTACCAAATAGTTGATATCATATATGATATATAAAATTATAAAGATAATGCATTAGTAATTATATACACAATGTATATACACTTATATAGAGAATGTATTAACTATATACCAGTATATTATAGCATAGTAATATATAAAATGATTCATTAAATCATTAGAAAAGAGGGCTTATTGCTCCTCTGTATGAAACATCTTATTCAACATACCAAATGCCAACAAAACTTATGTATTCAAATGTGCATTTAGATAAACATGTTCATATTTCCTATGTCTAGTTAGCCAACCTGAACATGAGAGGAATAATGCTTTTTAAATTCCTCCTTTGATAGCATCTCACATAAACAGTTGTAATTACTTTGAATGATGAGGTGATGGTGGTAGAGGTGATGGTGATGAAGGCAGGTCAGAGACTGTAGTATGTTCAGGGCCTGAACTGCCTTTCTGCATCTTGTAACCTCTAGGCAACTTGGTGGAGTTCACGTGATTGGAGACCATTGCCCACGCATCTTGGTCTTCTTTACAACAACTGTCTATATTTGGATGGATGCTGCATCCCCAGTGTGACTTCAGCTCAAGCTTTTCTGTTCTGTCGTTTCCTTCTTGTAATTTTTCCTAGAAGCGGTGTACAAGGAAACCTTTCTCCAAGAATACATCCTAATTAGGACATTTTCAAATTATAGGAGCAAACCACATTCTGTTTCCCAGCACCTCTTGAACATTTTACAGTTTACATTAATTAGAGGAAGTGGGTGGTGTTCTAGCAGGTCCATTAATCTGACTCTTCCTTGGAGCAAATCCAGTAATGAAGATTAAGGCTATTGTCAGAGCAGGGAAGGAACTCCCCCAATCCCTAAACTGAATTACATCTCTGTTTGTGATTAAGCTTCTTCCCAACAGATTCTTACAAAACAAAGAAAATGGGCCTCCGATAAGAACGTGTATTTTTCCATCCTCTACTGACTTGGAGCCTCTATTGGGACAAGTATTATATGGTGTTATCTGTTGTTAGGAGTTAGAAAGAGAATAAAGTGACAATCCTAGCAACAAGAAAGGGTAACTCGGAGCTCCTTCTATAGGGAAGTTCATATTAAGCAATTCCAGGCATGCAATCACTTTTAAATTAATTCACAAAACCACCCTGAAGTTTTATACTTGTATTATAGTATTTCTGTGCCTATTACTGAATTTACTTATTCACCATCTTTTGCTTCTTTCTTATACCGGGACAGATGCAAGCACTCAAGAACAATGTGATGTTATTATGATCTGATAACATTTGTCTTCCAGTTTGTGAATACAGAGCGGTCTGGTTCACTAGATAGACCGGATCTTGACATTAAGACAAGTGTACTTATTTTAAAAAGTTTAATATCACTCTTCTGGAAGTGAATATTTAACATTACGCTCCTTTCTGCACATCAATAAATCCTGTTTTGACAGAATGACGTGTGGAGAAAGGAAGTCCAAAAGCGCCACCTGGTGGCACTTCTTGACTTTTTCTCCTGCTGTCTCCACAACCAATACTTTGGCAAATCCCTTAAGGATCACGCAAAACGAAGTCTTGGCCCATTAAGTTAATTAAGTACTGCTGGGCACCGTGGTGTGTGACCCAATCTAAGAATTTTCATGATCTAAAAATACTAAATTTAGAGTAACATCTCTCCTTTAACTGTGAATTGAGTCACGGCCAAACTCTTATTAGAATGATTTTCGATTATGTGATTTCTAGGTTAGACACTCCAAAATTAACTTATAAATCGAATGTTCACATAATATAAAATACTTATCCACTCGTTCATTAAAGTTTAAATAAAATTTTTGCTTTAATGCCCATGTTCCTTCTCTGCCAAACTGTGAATTTGCCTTTCTCTCTAGCATCGGTCCCAAACCAAAGCACAGCAGGTAATTGTGGCATTAATATTGTTGCTTCTTTTCTCCTGTTTCCCCCCTTAGCTTTCAACATTCTGCATATGTAATAGCTCTTTTCTAGTACTGGATGCGGCTGGGACATAGTGACAAGATGTAGCCAACTAGATCGATAATAATAATCCAGCCACTACGTCGGCAGGTCCCTAAGTGTTACTGACGTTAGTAGGCAATTTGTGCTCTTGAGGCAGTGTGGCCACGTACAGCTGGGGCTAGCAGGAAAAAAACCCGACAGCATAGCTGCTAAGGTAGGTGGAGGCAGACGATTAGTGGAATTAAAATAACTTTGTCCAGAGATTCATCTTTCCGAATACCGAATGTTTTACAAATATTGCCTTTGGATACGCTGTCCTTCAAACAGGAAGTTCTCATAACAGATGAGTCTCTGGCTCAATCAAGTCACCTTCTCACCCTTTAGTATTTGTGTATGCAGGTGGATTTTATTTACAGTCTTTTAGCACCAACAAAATAGCTTAGTTTGTTCTCATACTATGAAGATGAAGATGCACTTAAGAATAGTGTTCTGAGATTGCACTAAGGTAAGTCTGATTTGGAAACGATCCAAAGAGGCTGATTTATATGAACGATGATTATGGCTCATAATCTCTCCTCTCTATTCCTCCTTTCCATTCCCAAAGTATTAGCCAGGTTCACACTCTTTTACTACTCTGCCCTGAGGTATCTAAGTGTTCAAGAGCTCCTTTGCCAGTTTTCCAGTCTAAAACCTTTATCCTCTCCAATCTCTCCCGTGGCATGGCCAAGAAAACACTCTGTAACAAACTTCTTAAATTGTCCTCTCCCCAGTGAAAATTGCTGTTGTCTAAAAACAAAGTCTAGAGCAACTGTGTATGTACTCACAAATATATAAGCTTATGCATATATGTATATATATGTGCCTATACCTTGAATTCATTTCAAATATTTTCATTTGAACAGGTTAACCTTTCTCATCAACACTTTCTGCTACTGGTGAGATATAAATGTTCATACATCTTATATAAACATGTAATGAAAAGATATATTGTTCAGGTGTTCAGTGTCTATCATCCCATGGTTCTATCTCTCCATCCCATTATCAAACTATTTCCCTTTCATATTTTGAAAGCTTCAGTCAGTTTCACTCTTTGTTCCCAAACTGATACACATTCACAGAGAACATTTAGTCTTAAAATCACTCAGAGTTGAATTTGATCAATTCTCAATTTTTGCAGTGAACTATTTAAGGGAAATGATCCACTCTTTCTGAATTTTTGGCTCTTTATTAGTAAATAACAAAATGTGTCTCATAAGGTAGTTTCGAAAAGTAAATAAAATTAAGTACAAAGAATTTTCATAGTAGGTATTCCTGTTGGTCCTTTCTCCAACTTATCTAGATTTAGTAGTGTTTTGTCTAGGCATTTTAAGAGATTTAATATTTTCTACCCAGATGTGAACTTTGCTTGAATATACATTTTTCAAAAAAGTCAGGTCAGATATTGAAAAATGTCAACATAGCTATTGGCTAGCTACTTTTGTGCTCAGTTTGAGCCCATCCCTGGATCCCAGTGAGGATTCAGTATACTTACATGTATAAAGCTCAAAATCAGTGTGGTCTTTCTCTCTTCGTTTAAAAACAAATGGGGAAACATGGTATGAGCTGAATATGGCTAGTTGATATTGGAATCAGAGCTGAGCCTGGATGGTACCTATCTTTGTAATCCTAAATACCTACTATTTACCACCCTGGATTGACTTCCCAAGGGCCTGAGTGCTACAATAAAGGAGTGAAGTCACCATGAAGAACATAAATCAGAAAAATGTAAATAAGGACATGTGTTCATAAGAGAAGAGAGATATTTGATTTAAAAAGATTGCCTCAGGTAGGTAAGTAGTTTTCCAGGTCAGAAAATATATATTATTGTTTAGATAAGAGTTTCTCAAAGTCCACACATTAAAGGCTTTTTCTATTGGTGCTGCTGGGAGGTGGTGGAACTTTAAGAGGCTGCCTAGTGGGGAGTCTAGGTCACTGTGGGCATAGCTCCAGGGGGATATTAGGAGTCCAGTCTCTTTCTTTTCCTCTCTTGGGTTCTTAGTTATCACAGGAGAAGTTTGCTCCACCATACATTTCTGCCATGATGTATTGCCTTGCCACAGGCCAAGAAAACAGGATCGGTTGACCATGAACTGAAACATCCAAAATGGTGAACCAAAAACTAAAAAAAAAAGACCTTTCTCTTTTTAAATTATCTCAGACATTATTACATCCAGGTGGGGCTTCACATCTGGGTGAAGCCAAGACTCTCCATATGGGCTCCAGAAAAACATTCAAAACAAAGGCCTTATTTCCAAACCAATAGCTTAAATGAGTATAGATTAATGTAAATGATCTATACTCTGACTACAAGTCCACCGCACTGATGGAACAAAAGGGGTTCTTAATAGAACAACAGGAAGAAGTCAGCCAGTGAAACGTGCCCAGCATCTTTTGTGATTGGCCTAGATCTTGGCAAAGGAATTTCTCTAACACGACCTCACAAAAATCACTTTCTGCTTGTTTTAAAATGCAGATTCTAAGAAAATATTCCCAAGTGTTCTTACTTTAAAAACCTAGGGTAGAGCCAAGGAGCCTTTGGCAAACATTATTATAAGGTTGTAGGTCTCAGTTCTATATGTGCGCGAGAAACACTGGGGAGAGGAGTTTATCAGCACGCGCATATGTATATGCATATATATACATATATATATATATACACATTGCAAGTTATATATGCACATTATAAACGTGTGTGTCTATGTGTGTATGTGTGTAGAAGCATACACACACACACACACATATTGAAGGCAAAAATGATTGGTGGCATGGCCTTCATTAACAACTTGTCAAAGTATTCCTTTGAAGACAAGCTGGAGAGAGCAGTCTGATTACTGTGAAACTGATGTGCCCCACTGACATCCCGAAAGTAAGATGATAGAGTAGACATTATTCTCCCAAAATTGTTTATCACCTATTTGCTAATATAAGTGGGTAGGTGAACTCTATCCAGCAATGACGCCGAATAGACCCATATACCCAAAAAAGTGACCAAAATTTATGAAGTCCCATAAAGTAAGATGATAGTTGCCATCGTAAAAGAAAATCAACATATTAGAGTTATAGTATGAAATAAGAATTTCCCAATAGTAAAATGAATTACATACTTGGGAAAATGAAAAAGAGAAATTATTTAAAACAGTCAATATGGGAAAATTAATTTCTTGGCCAAAAATTGTGTTGTATTTATTGATAGGTGTTTTATGTTCAAAGCCTTTAGGACGTCTTAGATATAGCTAAACAAGTGGATGGCAGTGGAGAATTGAGGAAAGTTATGTTCCAGAGGAACATTACTTAACCTTGGCATGATTGATATTCTGGTTGGATATTTCATCTTTAGAGGATGCTTCCTTTGCACTGAAGGATGTTTGATATTCTCTGCAAGCTGTATGCCAGTAGAATCCCCACCACACTACTGTTACAACAACAAAGGCCATCTTGAAATAGGACCTGGGAGGCAAAATTGCCCTGGCTGAGAACAGATGTCTAAGCATACAGATGTGGAATTCATATATGTGTGCAGGTGGCACCAAAGCCAGACAGAAGGTTAAGAATATAAAGAATTGACTTGTAGAATAAAAATACTTATAGGGTAAGCACAGTACAGGTGAGAGTGCCTGCAGAATTTGGTCGAAGAGGTAGTAGAGAAACCAAAAAACATGCTCTTTCTAAAACTGAGAGAGTTTCAAACCAAGATACATCATATACAGGTACAAAAAAACTGTGATGAATGTGATCATTATGTGTACAATGTACCAATACATGTTCTTGGTTAAAAATTAAAGAAAATAAAATAAAATTGAGAGAGTTTCAAGAGAAAGAAAAGGAGAGAAAAGCACTTTCTCTGAGAAATAAAAGGCAATTTGTGACTCAGTGGAGGAAGTTTTAGCAGATCCATCAGGGCAGAAATAAACAAGTAATAAAATTACAGAACACTGACTAATTTTTAAATAATGTAGGATATGAGGGGAGTAGAAAGGGAAGTAGCTAGATAGGTACTTGGAGAAGAAATATTATATTTATTTTCATTTATGTATATTTAGTGATAAAAAGAATAAATATTACAGATGAAAAGAAGTATATAGAACAAGAGACGCTGAAAGATGTGAATATCGAGACTCTCAGAAAAGACTCTAACTTTATTATTTTAAATCTTATTATAGAAAATGAGTGTAACCAGACAGTGAAGCGTGATGTCTGGGTTACAGTGCTGATTTTACTATGAACTGACAGCATGACAGGTGTCTTTATTTAAAAGACTCCATTTTTTGAAAGCATGAAAAATGAAGCATTTAGAAAATGAAGGGACATTAAGAAGTTAAGGTCAAAAGAAAATGTCAAATCTGTGAAAGGAAAGGGCAGTGCTGTGAGAACTCAGGCGTGGATGCTCAGGGTAAGGAGTAATATTAAATTAAAACTCAATCAGCCCAATTACAGCCCAGTGCAGTCACTTCTTTATGGATTTTTTGAAGTCATTTGGTCATGTGTGAGAATTTCATTGTGTGAGAATTTTGAAGCTGTGCAATAACCACACCTATTCATGGGGAATTAAATGAGATTTTTTTTAAAGATAGAGATCTGTGGAATGCTTCTACTATTTTGCAATACTGATCAATTTTAGAGAGATTTCTCTGGAACTTATTGGATCATCCTTCCATCTTTAGACATCATTTGAAAATGTTTTATGATTTGTATAAAGAGGGAATGTATAGCTATTTCTCAAATCATGCATGGTTTTGGTGTTCTGACAACTAGATCCTTCCAAAATACTCTTTGTTTGTTTGTTTGTTTGTTTGTTTGTTTGTTTGTTTTCAAAATACTCTTGCAAGTAGCCACCTAAGTCCCTTTTGACTCTGTTTTCTCTTCTTTAAAATAAGGAGGTTTGGTACTGTGGTCTCTGGACTTCCTTTATTGTTGAAAAGTAAATGCTTATCATTATATGAGGTCCTGGAGACCTTCACACTTTTTCTCTAACGGTAAAATTTAATGGCTGAAGATAAGGTAAGGCTGTGTGTGTGTGTGTGTGTGTGTGTGTGTGTGTGTGTAATTAGGCACTTTTGTTGTCAGGCAATTTAAGTATATTAACTCTTTAAATCATAAAATCATCATCTAGTGCCCTGAGGCAGCAATTTACTAAATGGTGTTTTAAGTAGCCTGGAAAATTTAATGGAGCCTCTGAAAAATGACCGAAAGTCTCGGACTAGAAATTGTCCTTAAATGGTCCAGCATAAAACCATGCTGAAGCAAAGATGGTAGCCATTAACTAAGTTTTATATATAATGTTTATGTAGACACAAACATTTTGGTGATTTATTCCCAGCAAAAGGCAAATTTGCTGACATGGAGAAGCAATATTCAGCAATATTACAGTTCTGCAATATACAATTTGATATGTCTTTCAAATCATGCTGCCATTAGAGAGGAAAAATTTGTTTACATGAATCAATCAAATAAATGGTCTACTTACTCTGATGCAAGAATTTCATCAATTAATAATATCAGAATATATGATATTTAAATACATTATCTCAGAAGTACTCAAGATTTCACCTTCGGTGATGTTTTAGGAGGTCTCAATGAAAAGGCAAAATACAAAAATATGACCTGAATTATTACAATAATTATTATGAGAAATTTCCATTAGAGGAAGTGGAGGTAAAGATTTGTGAGAACTCATTATATAAAGGTGTATGAATCAATTAAATGCCCTTTTGGAGTGAAATGATCACCGAAGAAGAGATGTAAAGCTTGGATTTCAATCGTATGTGTGCTGTTTATGAACTTTAAACTTCTTCAGTCACCCCTTCCATTGCTTCAATCTCCATACTTTTCCTTGTAAGTTCTTCCATTCAGTTTGAGACGAATGTCCTCTTCTTTAGCACCTTGGACAGAGACGTTAGCCCAAATGACCTCCACGAAGTAGCAGCACAGGAATTGGTTTTGTAATTCAGCACCAAACAATCGCCGTCTACTATTCCACAGCCAATGGGATTGATTCAGGACAGTTACCAAGATGAAGAAACTCAACATTTTTATTCAAGAGATGTAAATCACAACACACTCACATGACCTTTGCTCTGCAAGTTGCTTTATGAATATGATCAAAATATAAAACCAGCATAAGGAAAAAGATCCAGAACAAGCATAGAAAAGCCAAGTACTTATTAAAACAGGATTTCTCCCTGTCTACTTATAAGCTTCAGTTTACATGTACTGATTCTTTTTATTTTTTGAGTCAATTCGAATCAAATACTCTTTCATTTGCTGTCAAAAGCATCCTTACTATTATACAGACTAAGATCAAGTCTTTCTTCTATTGATTTGAACTTTTATTTATTCATCTGTCAAATGAGGATTAAAATCTCTCCACATTAATGATACTATATAAATATCTAGCAGATATGTGTTTGAAAATACCTAGTAAAGTAATTTAACACATTAACAACTTCATTTCCTTTTTAGAAATCAAAAATTTCTCTGAGTTGATATTTTTAACAAAAGAAGCTTTTTAAAGGTCCTTTGAGTTTTTTAATTCATACCTGTTGCTCTTCCCAGATGTGGAGTGCACAAAAGAAAGTGGAAAATTGTGTTATTAAGTATAAAATGTGAATTTTCCCTAGTACACACCATTATGGGGTAGGAAAATGTCTGTTTCTTGATCTACATTCATCCTGAGGAAGAAGTTCCACACCAAACAAAAATTCTACCACATTCTAGGAGGTGCATAAGAACAGTTTTGTCACTCAACAGAGCTCTGCAGGACAGCTTTCCTATAAAAGATGCTTCGCCTTTCATGGGACATACGTGCTATATTTCATTTTTATTTAGAAATGCCAAATGACTGTTACATTGGAGATATCTTTGAAGCTGTGCATCTTAGCACACTGACTGAAATATTTAGGGCTTAAACTCTTCTTTTTGTATTTCTTCAGTGTTCATAAAATAATGGAGTTTGAGGAAACATGCATGCATTCTGAATCCCTGGAGTGTGTTTGTAGTGGATTCCTTCAACCCTTCATCCTCTTCTAGGAGTAATAGAATTACACATTCGGTCCTTATCCTGTGACTTTGTAACACCCTGTCTACACCTGACACAGCCTTAGGACCTGGCGTGGCCTCTGTGTCGTTGGGTAGATGCAACGCAGTGAAACTTTGAAATGTTGCACCTCTTTTCTTCATACTACTGCCTTTTGTGCCAAGAACATGCCAAGTCATCCCTCTAGAAGTAGAGACACATGAAGAAGGGCGAAACTAGCCAAAAAGCTCAGCATAGATGACCAGAGCTATCCAGCCCAGGCCACAGAGCAGACAACCCACAATTGTCCCAGGGGCACGTGAAATATGATAAATGACCATACTTTAAACTACAGAACCTGAGAAAACTCACTATGTGGCACTTTTGTGGCAACAGCCAAGTGATACAGTGCTCTTTCTGTGTATATTATCTGCTTAACACCTTGTGTTAGGTGAATATGTAATGTATTGTTCCTAGACTTCATTGAGGTAGTACCGCAAAAACGGGGCCAAGCGGGATATTAATTACTCCAAATCTCACAAAGGCTTTGAAAATTAAAACTGATTTTTTTGCCAGTTTTTTAATATTTGAACATATATTTTGGATTGCATTATTCTAACTTGCTGTTCCTTGTCATAAAAGAGGTAAGTTAGATATGTTTATTATCAGCCATGACTAACTAGAACCCAAGAGACTAATTTTTACTTTACTTTTTTATCTTGTATTTAATTGCAATGCTTCAAACAAAACTCAGTCTCAGAATGGCAGCAAACCAGTGTGGTTCTTGAGCATATTCAGCTTATGCTTGTCCTACATCAAATAGTGTCCTTATGGGCCAGCGGAAAACATTGCTTGGGGGTACCGACTCTTTCATTTCCTCATATTCTCACATCTCCTAGGAGTATGTAGCTTTTTGCAGTCCCTTTGATACTCTCAAGTTGAAGGATTTAAAAGATAATTGTACTTTTAATATTAACATTAACTTCTTGCTAGTATTAGTACTTACTAGACTGAAAGAACATGTGTTTTTGTTTTAAATATCAGTATTAAAATGTTCTTCATTATCTCATCAGATGTCAACTATGAGAAAATGGTATAGAAGAGGAGAAAAACATTAACACACAGGTAAAGGCAGAATCATCATTATGAGATTAGGACAAATTATATGTATGTGTATTTGTAATATTATACAGCAAGTCTTCAAAATATGCCTCAATTGTGTCTAGTACAGAGGTGGTAAAAAACTATTCAAAGTGCACACTTATGTAGATACCTCTGTTTCAAGGACAATTCATTTCTTAAAGATGTAACTGTCAGGACTTTTTATGGACATAGAGCCAATAGTTATGGAGAGAGACAGACAGGTCAGCAAGCATAGAGATTAATAATTTGGCTCACGCGATTGTGGAAGCTGCGAGTTCAAAATTTGCAGGGTGAGCCAGGGGGCTGGAGGCAAAGGAAGAGTCAATATGGAACCTTGAGCCCAAAGGCAGACTGCTCGCCAAAGACTTCAGTCTCCTTCAGTCAAAGTGGTAACCTGAGTAGGTGAGCCATTCAGACGACGGAGGATAATCTACTTAACTCAAAGTCTACCCACCTAAAAGCAGACCTTCCTGGCAGCATTCAGACCACCATTTGAGCAAATATCTGAGTACTGTGGCCTGGTCAAGTTAACACATAAAATTAGTCATCACAGGAGGACAGGTCACGGGTGGCAAAGAGCACAGAATATTTTCTTCACGGAGTAAAAAACTTACATTTACAGATTTTAGGGTACCCACAGCTATTCTAAAATTATTTTTAATTCAAATCAAAAGAGAAATAAAGAAAAAGTGTAGTCATTCTGTAAACAGCATCAGAATCATGCAAACCTGAGGCAACTTAAGGGAAAGAAACAAATATCAATAGTCACCAGTTTACTTTCCAGACATGAAACGTATATTCCCTTTCTTGTGTAAATATTGCCTAAATGCCAATTTTCTCCTGTCTTAGAATATTCCCAGACAGCATCCATGTCATCAAGTACGAGACACTTGAAGTTTCCTGTGCACAACGTGAATCTCAAATGCCAGCAGAATATCATTTTTATTGTGATATGTTATAGTCAAAGAAAAATATAAACTTTCTATCCTCAGTTGGATTTTCTTCCTGAAAAACACTGAAAGTCTATTACGAAACTTGTCATAAAAATCTTTCCCTCAGCCCTAGATTAGCCCATAACTACCCAGTAATCCAATGCAAGGCATGATGTTATTATAGAAAGCTCACATCCTCTTTCAAAAAAAGAAATCTCAGTAAGACCCAAAGAAATCATAGAGGTCTTATTTCACATTTGTTTTTTTCCAGAAGAAGATGAGGGCCATCTTAAACTCATTCAAGTTCTCAAACATACACCAATTTGTCAAAGAATTTCCAGCACTTCTAAGGGGAATATAGCTTCTCCGGGTCACAAAAACACTTTAGTATTTTATTTTTCAGAACCTCTCAATAAAAGAGTCACTCTGGTGCTATTTTACCATCTTATTTTTCTGTGTTGTTAACTTGAAAATATTTGCTGTAAGGTCTTGTCTGATTAATAAGGCAATGCTTATGTTCTTTTTTTTCAATATCCTGACATATGTAGTGTCTTTAAGGACTAAACGAAACATTTGCACATTGAAAATGGGGGTGTATATGATAAAGTCTGTTTGCTTTCTTCAAACAACACATAAATACAACTAATGAGATCATTATAATTAATATTAATTAAGGATCTACTATACGCTAGGCTTTGTAAAGTCCATTACAGCATGGGCTTTCTCTGCATTATTCACACAGCTCACCCAGAACCTAAAACTGCCTGACTTTTAATAAATGTTTAATCAATATTTAGGGACTAGATGGAGCATTACTTTGCTTAATCATAGTAGCTATTTTGCATCTGATGCATTATATCCTTCCTTTTCACCGTGAGGTAATTAAATCTTAGAAAGAATGTAACATATGACAAAGTCACATAGCTAGTGAGGGGCATTGCTGGGACCAGAACGCATGTCTGTCTGAATCCAAAGATAGTGTTCTCAACCTGTATACCATATTGCCTTTGAATTCTCCAAATTCACAAGACAGTATGAGTATACTACAAACATATGAGCTAGATTATGTGCATAGCCTTTTCCATCTGTGCTGGCCAGACAGGAACCTACATTCTACAGATGATGACTAATAAGAGAAAATTTCCTCATCATGGATCTCATTGAATATAATAAAAACAACTGTGCTTTAGCCAGACACAAAAAGACAAATATATGTTTCTTCTTATATGTGGCATCTAGAATCCATAGAGACATAAGAGTTCCCAGCAGCTGGAACAAGGGGAGGACTTGGATGTTTAATGGGTTCAAGTTTTAGTTTGGCGTGATGAACAACTTCTTGAGATAAATAGTGGTGCTGGTTGCACAAAAATGCAAAAGTATTTAATGAAACTAAACTACATGTTAAATGGTTAAAAATTACATATTGTGTTATGTTTATTAAAATATTTAAAACATGATCATGATTTAGAAAATATTGAACAAAAATCCTATTTAATGCAAATGTGCTTCTAAGATACTAGTTGTAGTTAAGAGAATGTTTGGAGAGATAAAAAGAAAGGGAGAATTCTGAATAAAAATTCCTTAACCCCAGAACTCTGGGAGATTAAGTCAGGAGGGGCGAAACTTTAAACCCAGCCTGAGCAATTTAGCAACTCAGGGAGCCCTTATCTCAAAAATAAGAAAGAAAAAAGACTAGAGATATAATACATTGTGAAGGCTCTAGATTCAATCTCGTGTACAAAAAAAATACAACTACCAACCTAAAACTTATTCTATTCATAAAACTTAGTATTTTATACAATTTAATCTTACCTTCTTTCTATCCTTAATTTCATAAATTTTCCATACTTTCCAGTAATTTTTGTCCTATGCTGGGTCAGAAAAGTCTTTAAAATCTGTATTTAGTTTAAGAATCCTTTCTGCCAGGCCCAAAGCATACACACATTAACAGCTCTACATAGAAATGCACTGGATTTGAAGGTACCATGAGGCTTTGTGAGTGCACCTAATGTGAATCATTAAAAAGCGTATCCTAGTCCCTGCAACACGATGCACACCTTATCTTTTTTCCCTAATAAATCATGTCTAAAAAGTGGAGGTGAAAAAAATGCACACTTTTATTCTGAAGAGGATAGAATACACTATATTTCATCCCAAATAACTCAACAGAACAAGTTCCCATGACAGAAACAGGCCACCAAGACTTTGCCAACCTTGTAAAACTTTTTATTTAAAAGATTTCTACAGTTTTCCTTGACTTCTGTATGGAAACCACATAAAATTCTAACCTTTTATATTTCTTACCATATTTGTAATTTTACATATCAATGGTGTATTGTCACAACTTGGAATTTTGGTATCAAAATAAGAAATAATGTCTTAATACAAAGCCTCTAATGCCAGAATTGTAGGCAACAGCTCCATTTAGAAAATTCTCAGCTTTTAAATCCATATTTGCTATAGAGGAAAGCATTACCAGAACATAATTAAAACAGTATGTATAACTCTCTAAAATAAATAAGTGATAACTGATTTAACCGATATATAATAAGATATAACTGATCTGAAATGGGAGCTTTAAACACAAAATTTGGGATTCATACTTTCCAGATGCAGAAACAAGGTCTGACTTTCCTACCTAAGTTGAGGTGACCTAATAGAAATTTTCACACTTAGTGACACAGGGATCAGGGACAGTTTAGAAAATAAGCAGGGACTAAGAACACTTCGGAGGCCAGGTAATGAGAACAGCCTAACCAAGTGCTGTGGTTTGGGTCTAAAATGTTCCCCCAAAGCAGCCTATGGTATTTGGGAAGTGACTGGAACATGAGACCACATTTTGATGGCATTATTGGAAGATGAATAGGAACAGGATGTGAAACCTAGTTGAAGGAAATATATCATGGGAATATGATCTTGGGGGACTATACCTGATCCTTCATTCCTTTTTCTCTGGCTCGCCCACCCTCTCTACTTCCTGGCTGCAGTGAGGTGAGCAGCGATCCTCCACCATGATGCTCTGCCTCCCCACAGGCCTAAAGCAATGGAGCCAGCGACTGTGGAGTATAACATCTGAAATCTTAAGCTAAAGAAAGATTTCTTCTTATAAACTGACTTTCTTAGGTATTATGTTATAGTAATAACAAGGTGACTAACATACTAAGAGAAAGTCCTCGATACCACATACCTTTAACAGGTCATTTCTGTGTTTGTCCCAGTCATTTTGCATACGTCACCATGACTAGACCTCATTGTCACACGGCAACGCAAGTAAGAGTGTCAGCACCCCTCACTCTGTCTCACATACTAATGATTTGAGGATTGGTTCTAGTTCCCTAGGACGGAGATGAAAAATAAATATGAAGGAACTAAGAGACCAGTTTCCTAAAATTTTGGCCATGAAGTTTTACTTTTTTTTTTTTTTTTTTTTTTTTTGGTGCTGGGGATCGAACTCAGGGCCTTGTGCTTGCAAGGCAAGCACTCTAACCACTGAGCTAAATCCCCAGCCCCTGAAGTTTTACTTTTAATGTACTTGCTGTATTCCATTGGTGCTTGCTTGTAATTAATGTTTTGAAGTATAATTTTCAATATTTCCTTCTCCTTTGTGATTATAAATATGAAATCACAAATCTTATATACTAACTCTATTCATACACAGAGAGTCTAACTGACATTAAACTCAAAATTATAGAAGTCAAATAGAACAACCTGTTAAACAATTTCATATACATCTAGGAGTACATAACTACATTTCTTTTTGGTTTTGGTTTGTTTTGTTTTGATTTGGTGCTGGGGATCAAACTCAGGGATTTGAGCTTGCTAGGCAAGCACTCAAACACTGAGCTAAATCCCAAGCCCTGTAACTACATCTTGAAACAAGGAGCTTGGCTAGATAGTACTCAAAAGACAATACAAAATAAATACATTTTGTAAATTTAAAAATCTGGGCACTTATTTCATTTGCCACAAAAATTTTAAATTCTGTACAGTTCTTCTTTTCTTTGGTGGTTATAGCTTTGTGTTTGAATATTAAGTCTCTATGTATGTCAGTCCCTTCTGTTTCTATGTTTCAGTGTTCCTTAGAAGTACAGAAGTACAGTTGAATGGAGGGCTCTGCCTCAAGCCACTTTCCTCAGGGTGGAGCAGGAAGCAAAGCTGCTCACCGAGACTGGAGATGAAGAAAGCAAGAAGAGGGTCACTTCAGTCTAATCAGTGGGACCAGAAGGGAAAGCGAAGCAAGAATGGTGCCACGGTTAGCACCACCCAGATGAAAAGCCATGCCGATTGGTTACTAGGCATGTTTTGTCCTCAAAGAATGTGTAAAGGGAGCCAAGGTGGGGTGCAGCTCTTACTGACCAAACTGCCGTGAGTTATCATCATCTAACACTCAAATAGAGAACATTTATCTACCACACAATATGAGTCCTCTAAACAGACAAGTTTAATACACGCTACCAAAAATTTTGCTATCATAGCATTCTCTGCCTACTTATGAGAAATTCAGTGCAATTCCATTACTGAATATGGCTTTTTTTCCTGTAATCTGACTTTCCAAGATAGACAAAGATCTATAGCAATACCATCTTGACCTTTAGCCAAAGACGTATGTATCACATTTAAAAAATAAGTTTCTGATTAGTAATTCCCAATATTACTTTAATACAAAAATGTACAATGTAGAATAGAATGCAAAGTTTGTATGAACTTATAAAACTAAGTAAATATTTGTTTGGGATCTGAGTTTTGACTTATGCATTCTAACTTTGAAGACTGTGTCTATTCTCCTTCTCCATTAAGTGTATCATAAAAGATGCTTTGAGTTGAAGACCATTTATTGAGGGCTTACTATATTTTAGGTACCATATACTACGATACACACACACACACACACACACACACACACACACACATATATATATCCCATCTCCTATTAATCTCCTACACTATCTAATGTTCTTATCTTCATTTAGTCATGAGGAAGGAGTTACTTGAATATTTTTTGGCAATTTTCCATAACTCTAGTAAAGAACAAAGCTAGAATTTGTATCCAGGAGGGGTTCAAAACCAAAGGCTACCTTTATGACCATGACACTCCTATCTCTGCAAAGGCAGACACCTAGAAAAGTTAGAAAAGTTTTTTTTAAAAGTTTCTATGGAAGCCAAGAAACCTCAAGGGTTTCTCAGATGTAATTTTATTTAGTAACTAGCAAGATTGTGTTGAGCTTACTAATTTGGGCTTTAGAACTAGTTTACATGGGTTTGAATCACAGGTCTATACACTCATTAAAATAAATTAGAATAATTTATGTAATCATTGGGGACCTTAGTTTTCTTCACTATAAAATTTAAAATAACATTCACTGACTAGTGTTGAGGATTTCATTTATTGATTCATGAATAAAAGTTTGAAATAGTCCACGGAACAGGGAGTGATCTATATATCTTAGTTTCATCTGTTCTGAATTTTGACTCTCACTTCATAGGTTTAATCTGAGCACTTTTCCAACATGGCCACTACTATATCTATAGATTCCCCTTTCGTTAATTTTACTATTCACTACCCATGTAGTAACAATTACCCAATTATGTGAAAAGAGGCAAACAGAAAAAGACCTTGATTTTATCCCAGGACTGTTTCACTTTCTGCTAATACAGGGTGAAATATTTGACCTCTGTGACCAAGCATCATTCTTGTGTTCTAGCTGTTATAAAAATCAAAAGCTTTTAAGTTGAAACGGATATTACAAAATAATTTTGGATTATTTTCTTCCAAAAGCCAAAGGGAAATCAAAGTTTCTTTTCTTCTTTTTAAGAGTTCAAAAATCTATGTGAGGAGTTGATGTGACAGTGACTATGGCTGTGACTTTTCCTTTCCTCACAGAGAGTAAAGAAGGGTACAGTGTTATTTAAGCAGAAAAAAAGAATAAAGACGAGATCACAAACAGGTTTAAGAAGTATTCTCCTTCTTGACAGCCAAAATGCAAATAAATTTTCAGGCCTGTTTGGTTTGTAAGACACTTCTTTATTAAACAGAATCATGTTCTACACTCTCATTCTCTTGAGACATAGTAAATTAACAGCAGAGTAATGTGGATATAGAAATTAATCAGAAGAAAAACTATAGTTTTCACACACATATTTCTAAGTGAATTAATGATTTCCCTTTATTATAGTAAATGTGTCAAGACATAAAATGTGAGGAATAATTAAAAATGTATGATTAAATGCTCTTGAAACTTTGCCCAGCACTTATTAATGAAACACTGTGCTTAAACGGAAAATTAAAATAGAAATAGAAATATTAAGACAGTTGTTACAGCCAGAAATTTTCGAATAAAGGTCTAAGAAAACATGAACTAAAGGATAATAGCTTTAAAAGAGAAGTCAGGGGAAGAGACATAAGCAGTTCAATTTCAAACATGGCCAGGGGCAGGAAATGGTACACATAAAGAATCGAATGTAACCGCAAGAAATAATCTTGATAAAGTCAAAGGGGGAATTTGAAGGTGAGAGTTTATTAGTCCAGTAGCTAGCTTTTGGCACAAATTCATTAGGAGAGATGAGCACTAAGCTTTCTGCTTGAGCAAAAGTATGTATCCTAATGTAGCAAAAACAGTCCAAATGCACTGACTAAATGCTCTAGCTAGTGTGGTAATACAGGATCATTTTGCAAAACAGCTCCTACCTCTCCAATGGGAAAGGTGAGTGGGGTTATTTAGGGAAGAAGTGACTCAAAAATTCTGTGGAAAATAAATATACTCAAATTCATTTTTCTATAGAAATTGTACAATTCTATAGAAGTGGTATAGAAATTCATTTTTCTATAGAAATGTAGCCCCACTATCAAGGCACCATGGCACATTTTGCAGAATATAAAAATAGAGCATACTTGCACCCTTCTATTGAGGAATTCATTGCTTAATTTAATGTACAAAGAGGCTCAGAGGAGGGAGAAACCAGCTCTGTGTGTAAGTTATAAACTCCCCAGAGCTAAGGGCATGGGGTCTGTCACAAGTGTCAAGTAAAGTAGTTTCTAGGCTGAGAAGGTGCTATGGCCAAAGACACAGAGTCACGTTCTAGGCAGTCATGTTTTACAAACTGATTATGTATTCCAGTTAATCTGAACTAAAAGGAGACATTGGAAAAGTGGTTGAAAATAGAACAGGCCAAAAAAGCAGATCTAAGGATCTTGTAATTAAGAACACTGATGCTAAGCTCAGGAATTTGTCCTTAAAGGTACATGCGTTGGGATTCACTGAAGGAGGGTTTTATAAAAGGAGAATGGAATATGTCTAAAAAATGATTACTCTGCTAACAATAAAGAAAGGTGCAGAAGAAAGGAATGTTAAAAAATAGAACCAAGTCCAAACTGTAAGCAGCTTTCAGTTTTCTGTTGTGCAAAATTCTGATAATCGTGTGTGTGTGTGTGTGTGTGTGTGTGTGTGCACGTGCCGAGGGTTGTGTCCCGTAAGGTTAAAATGAAATGGTGCAGAGGGCCTGCCTCACATACACGTAAATGAAAGGCAAGTATTGTTACTGTGATTTGGAGAGAGATGAAACATGAGCAGGTAGAAAACCAAAAGGCTACTGATACAGTCGCAGGAGTGGGAGCATTGTGAGGTAGAAGTAAAGATAAAGTGCTAAACAAAGGAGGCAGCATTAGACATGAAGAAGTTGTGGACTTTTTTGGAAAATTTAAGAAGAAAGAATTAAGGCCTTCATTGTTTTCTTTCTTAAAAATTATTAAAATTGACCCATAAAAACTATGTATTAATGGGGCATCATGTGACCTTAACTTTTATGTGGAATACTGTGGAAGATTCAAATTACAGTGATAATGATATCTACCTCCTCAAACATTGAACAGGTCCTGTGGAGAAAATGTTCTTCTGGCTTTTGTAAAGTATTCGACCACAACGGTTATAGCTACCCTGCTGAATCATGGATTTTCTGAGTGATACGAGTAGAAAAAAAGGAAGCAAGGTGAACTGAGGTTTCTGACGTTGGGTTCATGGGAAAAGATGGTGTATATTATCCATTTAGATTGGAAACAGTTGGAGTCACAACATTTAATAAGAGAAAGATTAAAATTTTCAAAACAACATTTAACTATAAAACATAATTCTGTCTAAGGGAGAGGAGACATATTTACCTGAGATAGCACTTTCATATTCTACATTTTCCCCAAACACAAAATTAGAGATGGAAAATGCAAGATGTGGAAAATCAGACAGAGATGGGGATTTTAAAATGAACATTCATTTAATAATATAGCAAATTGATGTTTGAAGGATTATGTTTGCTGAAAATGATTCATAAAGATATTCAGAAATCCTATTTAAATACACTATTAATACTGTAATATTTTTGTATGCTTGATTTCACTGATATTTTCTGACAAATTTAAAATCCCAGGAAATGCAAACTACAATTATGGGTAATTATGATTTGTCAATTCTCTTATCTCTGTATGCAAATGGTGGCTTGTTAAAGCATTTATAAACAGTCCAGTATTGAGTACAAATGGGTTTAAATATAATATGCTTAATTTGCTAAAATTCTCCATTTCCCAAGAAAATAATAGTTTTATCAGTGTTAGTAGGTGGCTTTTCCCTCCCGTGACTGTAAGTCAGCTCTGTGCAATTTAATCTTTCGAAGAATTCTTCTGCTGATAAACTTCAGAGAGCACATGTAGCTGATTTGACCCAAACCTTTCAGTTAATAAATATGAAAGGGAGTCTTATAAAAGAAAACGCAATCAGGATTTTCACAGACAGTTTTTCCTGAAGGGTAAAAATAATAGTGGCGTTTGACTCACTTTTATACCTGGGAGCAGACGATGTCCTTGCCAAATATCTTTTCAGCACAGCTCTAGTTAGACAGACACTTCTAAAAGATAAGCAAAGCATGAAAGACAGGGACATCGGGCAAAATGAAATAAAAAAAAAATTTCCTAAAGCATTTAAAATAACAGCATAGAAAAGTTTGTCTATATTTACAAAACATTAAGTTAGGTGACTTTTTAAAAGTGAAAAGATAAACTTCAGGATATTTACTACCAATATGGTCTAAAGAGCCGGCATTTACGCATATATGTATGTATGTTCTATATTGGTTAGTATAATTTCATCTCTTTAGCTGAAGGGATAAGTCTAAAATAAAGTCATAATTCGATGATATGTTTTTAAAAATATGATCTAACTTACTGCATGCATTATTTGGCTAGAATAAAATACTAATCTGCTTCAGAAGCAAGTTAGTCACTTTATAAGTAGGGAGATTGTACATATCTTTGAATGAAACGTCATGTGAGACTAGCACTTCCATTAATTATTATCAATTTCTTTTTCATCCCCCATATACCACTGCTTCTAAATGTCCACAATCTTCATGTTGTTAAAGAAAGAAAATATAGGAGCACAAAGGTACTCAAACAGTCACAATCATTGAGAGATTGGGTCTGCATTGTCCTGGAGATTTATATACTGAAATAAAATTGAAAGCTTAGTTTAATGACATCCTGTTTGCTCCGTAATACATTTTGTTGGTGAGGTAAATCTGCAATGGGCCAAATAAGCCAAGTCTAGGGACATAATAAAAGAAATTTTCTGGAATATTAAAGCCAAAGATATTTTGGCCATCAAATGCCTAGACACATTTCAGAGAAAGTAACTTGGAGAGTATTATCCAATTATTTTTATTTTTACTCCCCAGAACATTTAAGATAAAATTGTTGGGGAATCCATGCAGAGGTATGCTACTCTTAAAGGGCTCAACATGGAAAATTTAGTTAACTGTGAATTTCACTCTGGGTCCCACACTGACAATTGTTCTCATTACTGGTTGTCAGATTTTTATGTTTTCAAGGTTTCAATTTTTTGAACTGGGAGTTTCTTTACTTAAAGCGAGAAATAAAAAATATTTGACATTTATTAAGTACAACAACAAAGAGACAACCTTCTTACATTTAAAACATTTATTATGACAAAAGTAACGCATTTCCTTCTAGAAAACTAAAATAATAAAGATCGGTACCCATTAGAAAAAAAAAAAGAAATAAAAATTGCCCACCAAAGATATTGGCTTGGTATTTTTTTAAGAAATTTCATGTGAAGATAGAAACTTAAAATTTTAAAACAATAGAGAATTTACTCTTTTCAGAATTTTATTTGTTTGTGTTTATTTGTAAAATCAAAGAGGCTGATTTTATTCATCTTTTGAATGTTATATCCATCCTCCTTGATAAGTGAATTTAAATCTGTTGGCCATCGATTATTCTGAAATCAGGCATAGATGATTAAAAAGGAAAAAGTGGGCAATACAGGGAAAATCCAGGCTACCTGATGAGAAAGAAAATGCAATAAAATCTACTTTACTCCTGGCACTAAAATTTTCTTAGATGCCTATGGATGTAATCCAGGATGGTTTAGCCCATTGACATGGGCTCAATCCAGAAAAAGAGGACTGTACAGTGGTTGAGCAAGTAATATTATCTTGCTGAAATTCTTTTCAACCCACCTTTGAGCTCCACCATTGTCCTTTGTAGAACAGGACGTGTGTGTGAGTGTGATCTAAAATGGACAGTATTCCTGGTGTTTTATAAGCAGTACTTTGCCAGGAGCTCCAGCCAGCCATGGTTATCCCAGTAGCGATGGCTAAGTTGAAAAACGCCATGTTTATCTCTGAATGTAACAACGGCAACATTGGAAAGCAGCGTTGCTAACATTTGCAATCTCAGCCTGGGTCGGGTAGGAAGACAGAGACAGTACCAAATTGTTTCCTCATAGTGCAGAGGAGTGTTTCTATTATTAATAAGAAAATAAAATAAAATAAATAAGAAGTGACCACAGAGAAAAACTACATTGGTGGAACACCTCAGAATAATTTGGTGAATTTAAAATTCATCAAAATGGGGTACAAGAACTAAACTATTTTCTACCATTTTTTGTATGAACAACATGAACATATTCTCAAATCTCTATCTTTTGATAGTATTTTCACTTTTCATATTCTCATATCTCTATCTTTTTACAGTATTTTCGTTTTTAATGGCAAAGACTTCTTTTGAGATCAGGCTTCTTTTTCCCTTACATACTGCCACATCATTCAGAGTTTTTAGAAAATAATTTCCATTAACATGACAGGATATCATCCTATCAGTTTCTGATAATTAAGGACAAGCCACTGGCCAATGCAGCTCTTCTGTAATCACCTTTATCTCACTGGGTTCAAGAATTTTGCAATGTTTGCCAGTCTATGGTTAGCTTAATTAAAATCAATGGAGTTGAAAATCTGTATTCTCTCTCTCTCTCTCTCCCTCTCTCTCCCTCTCTCTCAGATTCCATGAGCAAAACACCACGAACAAATAAACGGGCGTGCAGAACTTTCTGCAGCTGTACAATAGTCACACACACTTAACTGTATATATTTAGCTCCCAGCAAAATTGCTTAATTTTGCATTTTCTAGTTAGCCAGCAAACTTCAGTCATTTTGTTTTAAACCAGAGGCGGATGCTCACCCACAGACTTTACACTTAGAAGTAAATGAATTGCTAGTAAATACACAGAACAAAAGGCTCAGAAGATGAATCGGTGCCAAGGCTATCACCTTCCCTTGAGCTGAGTTTCAGTTACAGTGTCAATTCTCCGAATGTAAAGGAGCTGGCAAGTATGTTTTCAAGATTTATTCAAGAGGCTAGTGACTGGAACCAAAAAAGGATGTCCATCTAACAAAGTGTTAATATGACTTTCAAAGGGGCCAACAGTAGCATTTCTGTGATTTGCAGTTTACATCAACTGCTACCCTTTGATTCCCTCCATAAAGATGAAGACTGAACTTGCAAATTTAGTAGCTCAAAGTTAACCCGATCTTCCAGGCTGGAGGCTTTGCCTAAAGAAATGCTATGAGCATTTTCCACTTCTGGCAGATTAAAACACCCTTTCAATCTGCCAGATACATAAATGAAAGGAAGAAATTTTAAAACAATAATAGGTGACTTAGACTTTGCCATGTACTAGGGAAATGCATATTTTTTAAGGGTTGTAACAGGAAAATAGTGACTTCATTTAATAAGTACTTTATTATGAATATTTACTTAAAACATATTTCAATAAACATAAATATTTTAAATTAGATTTCTTTATGTAGTGAAAGAAAAACCTCAATATATTAATGGTGTGCAGATATGTAAAAATGGTCACTAGTTATTTTATAAAGGTTGAGCAATACATAAAATTATATTTCATATTCATATTCATCCTCTCAGAAATAAAGCAACATATATTTTGAACATGCAAAGAACAAGTGATTTTTGAGAATATGTACAAATTGATCCCAAAGTATGTCAAAACTATACAGACCCTGCCTGTACACGAGCCTACCCTACCTATCCAGATGTTATTCAGTCTCGCTAATCTACGTATCTCTGAATTATATTTTAACATCTTTCTACTTAAAGATTTTTGAGGAACTTTTTATTTTCTAATAATAAATTAAAACTTTCTAAGACTTTGTATAAAATACAAAGCTAGAACTTTGCAGTTGTCTCTCGTACTTTGTGCTGATGAACTTAAAACGTGGTGGTAAAAGTTAGATATGACAACCAATGTAGTACTACACAGGTGCAGTGTCAAATTCTTACTAATATGGATATTGTGTGCTTTTTAAAAATATGTTCAGTCTTTCACTTTATTAACAATGTCTCAGTTGATGACAGATTGCTTATACAATGGCGGCTGTAGTAGACATTAGGTCTTCAGAAAGCTATAATCTCTCAGTGCGGTCAGTGCACTCTGGTGTTTGTCAATGACAAAATCACCTGAGGACATATTTATCGAGGCATCCTCATCATTAAATGACTCAGGATCACATATCTTCATTAGCGATGTCATTAAACAGAATGCTAAACTGAGGGCCTCAAATGGAAATTGGAATAATACTTGCAAGTAAATATATAGTGAGATTTTAAAAAGATTAAAATTTTTATTTACCTGAAATTACAAGAACAGTCTTTGTAAATACTTCATAGAGTTCAACCAAGGAAGTAACTGCTTTACTCAAACAGCAAACTAATGAAGAATCAATAAAGGAGAAACAGATAATCCTGGATGCTTTTCAAACACTGATGTTCTTTGATGTTAACTCCATTATTATTATTTATTATTATAATATGGTGAATGCAACTTTGGGTCTTTTCATTACTAATAAGAGCCTGAAAATTGCATTTGCATAAAATATTAAGGATTCCTTTGGAAGTATTTTCATTAAGAGCTTTAGCAGCTATTAAAATACTTCCAAAAATTAGAGCTAAATAAATTCTCAAAGGTCCATTTTATTCTGATAACATCTGGATATTAGGAAAAACATACCATTATACTGACTTGAAATTTATCTTTATATCATTCATCAATGAACTCTGGGAAAAAAAATAGGCATTAACACAATCATAGTAGGAGATTTTAACACTGCACTTTCACAAAGAGACCAGCTAAACATAAAACCAATAAAGAAATTTTACCGTTGAACTACACCCTTAAACATAAGGACTTAATGGATATATGTAGAGGATTCCTCTCCTCTAAAACAGAATATACATCCTTTTCAACAGCCCATGGTACTTTTTCCAAAATAGATCACATATTGGTCCATAAAGCCTGCTTAAATAAATAGAGTAGAAATTACCTTATGCATGCATACTATCAGGCCACTGGGCATTGAAAAGAGAAATCAACAGAAGAAATAATGGGAAAGCTCCTGGAAAATTAACCAAGGAAGTGAAAGACCTCTGTAAAGAAAACTACAGTACTCTGAAAAAGGAGATTGAAGAGAACATCAGAAAAGGGAAATCAATATAGAGATTCCTTAAAAAACTACAACTAGAGATTCCATTTGACCCAGCTATTCCTCTACTGGGGATCGTTCCAGAAGAATTAAAATCGTTGTACCACAGTGATATATGCACAACAATGTTTATAGCAACACAATTTGTAATAGCTAAGTCCTGGAAACAACCTAAATGTCCAACAACTAATGAATGGCTAAAGAAGATGTGGTTTTTCTACATAATGGAGTATAACTCTGTCATAAAAAAGGGTAAATTGGAGACATTTGTAGGTAAATGGATGTACCTTGAGAGCATACTCTTAAGTGAAATGAATCAGACAGTCATGAGCACACATCGAATTGTTTCTCTGATATGAGAAACCATAAGTGTAAAGAAGGACAAAGGGGTGTAATAGATATTATATAAAAAGAAGATAATATTCAAAAGAGAGGAGAATTAGAAAGGGAGAAGGGGGAAAAGAAGGAAGGGAAAAAGGAAAGAAAGGAGTAAGGGAAAAATGGAAAAATATAAAAAAAATATAAATAAACCTGCTGTATATAGGGAAGGGGGGAGCAGAAGGGAGGGGTGGAGAAGAGGGGGGAAAACCAAGATACATCATCTACAGGTACAAAATAACCATGATGAATGTGATCACTATGTATACAGTGTGCCAAAACATGTTCGTGGCAAAAATGAAAAAAGAAAGGAAGAAAGAAAGAAAGAAAGAAAGAAAGAAAGAAAGAAAGAAAGAAAGAAAGAAAGAAAGAAAGAAAGAAAGAAAAGGGAAAGATGTCCCTTACTCCTGGATAGACAGAATCAATATTGTCAAAATGGCCATACTCCCAAAACTGTTGCATAGATTCAATACAGTCCCAATCAAAATACCAACAGCATACTTTACAGATCTAGAAAAAACAATCCTAAAGTTCATGTGGAATAAGAGATCCAGAATAGCAAAAGCAATTTTGGGCGACAGGAGGCATAGCAATACCTGACTTTAAGCTATACTACAAAACAATCAAAGTGACAGTGATAAAACAGCATGGTATCAGAAAAAAGCAGATACATAGATCCATGGAACAGAAGTGAGGACAAAGAAACTTCCCCAGACACATTCATCCATTTGACCTTTTACAAAGGGACCAAAAGCTTATGTTGGAAGAAAGACAGCACATCCAACAAGTGGTACTGGGAAAAGTGGTTATCCGGGTGCAGAGATTGAAACTAGACCCTTATCTCTCACCATATACTAAATTCAAATCAAAATGGATCAAAGATATAAATATTAAAACCCAAATATTAAACCTTCTGGAAGATAAAATATGTAAAACACTTGAAGACGTATGAGAAGGAAAGGATTTTCTAAACAGAACCTCAATTGCACAAGAAATAACAAAATCAATAAATTGGATTATATCATACTAAAAAAGTAGTATACAGCAAAAGAATCAATCATTAGAATGAAGAGAAAACCTACAGAATGGGAAAAAAATATTTCCAGCTACTCCTCAGACAGATGACTAATATGTAGAACATATAAAGAGCTCAGAAAAATTAAATCACCTAAAATTAAAGATCCAGTCAAGAAATGGGCAAGAAAAATGAACAGACACTTCACAGAGGAAGAAATACAAATGGTCAACAAATATATGAATAAATGTTCAACATCTCTGGCCATTAGAGAAATGCAAGTTAAAACAACACTAAGATTCCATCTTACTCCAGAACGAATGGCAATCTTTAGGAAATCAAACAATAACAAATATTAGTGAGGCTGTGGTGAAAAGGGAACACTCCTTCAATGTTGGTGAGAATGTAAATCTTTATGGAAATCAGTATGGAAATTTCTAAAGGAAAATAAAAAGTCCATATGACCCAGTGATTCCCCCCTACCAGATCTCGTGCCCAAAGAGCTTAAATCCTCATACTGAAGCAATACGTATATACCAATGTTTATAGCAGCACAACTTATAATAGCCGAATCCTGGAAGCAGCCTTTATACCCATCAACAGATGGCTGGTTGAAGAAAATGTGGTATCTATATACAATAGAGTGCTACTTTGCTATAAAGAATGACATATTTGAGATAATTGTAGGAAAATGGATGCACCTGGAAAATATAATGTTGAGTGAAATAAACCAGACACAGAAACTTAAATACAGTAAGGTGTCTCTCATTTGAGTGAGGGACAGTACAGAATGAAAAAATAAAGGATGGATAGAAGAGGACAAGTAGCTGGATCTCTTGCAATAGGGAAGTGGTTCAAGGGGAAAAGGGGAAGGAGTGAGGAAGAGGATAATGGGAAATAAGTAAAATAAAGATATGCTATGTACAGAAAATTAATAACCTAAATAAATGTAAATAGTATATGCCATAACATGAGCTAAGATTAATATCAGGAAGAATGAAAAATTGAATAGGGGAATTGGAGGAGGCTGGAGGGAGGGAGAGGGAAAGGGAAGAGGATCAAAAAAAAAAAAAAGAAACAAGCTGTGGTATGTACATGCAACCAGTCCCCAAGATGATTGCAAGTGGTATGAAATGCAAGCATGAACTAATAAAATAAAAACTTAAAAATTAAAAAAGAAGCTACATAGCTACATCCTAATTAAGAAAAAAAAAGAATAGGTCATGTAAGAAAGAAAAAGATGAGGGTTACAGGTGAACGAGACAGTACAAGCAAAGGTGAGGGTGTGTGAGGCAGCTTCACGATCTTGAGTAACTCCTTACAGAATGAAATTGTTAATGATGAACAGGACGTTGCAGAGGAGGGGAGGGGAGATAAATTCCTCTGTAAATGTTAGAGCATGAACAGAGATAATGATATTCTTAAAAAAAAGAAGCATCTCCAATTCATACCAATAGTTACACAATCAAGGTCCAAATATACTACATATACAGATCCAAGAATGTGTAGGTGTACAGTGTACATGCGTATGTGTATACATGTCTGTGTATATATATGTATACACAAAATATTCCAAAAACTATAGAATTAGGTGAAGAAATCTTCCTAATGAACTAGTGTAAAAAATGTGATCTATTTTACTACTCTAGTTACTATTATTACCTTTACTGTTTGTAATTACTATTTTCTAGATACACAAAAATTGTATTATCAGTGTTAAAACTGTATTAATGTTTTAAATTGAAGTACCTTGCCTGAAGGAAAGTATTTGCAAAAATGTGAAAAATAATAATGGTTGATAATTAAAATAATGAATGATTAATACCCTATATATAAAGAGCTCTTCCAATGAATAAGAAATTAAAATATCATAAAAATGTGGGCAATATAATAAACCTGCATTTTTTTTGTCTTTTGTTTTTGTTTTTGTTTTGTTTTTTGTAAATTTGCATTTTGTTTAAGATATACAGGTGAAAACTTCTTTGAATTTTCTGATAATAACATGAATATTTATTAAAAATAATTAGAAAACTTCTGGTTTCCAATCTGGTAAGAAAGAAATTTGGATATTATTATCTTAGCAAGTAAAAACCTAAAACACCTGATAAATCAATAATTCTTCTTGGAGTTATGAGAAAAGTAAGACCACCAGAAAATCACTGCCACCAAAAACAGAGAGACACCATATAAACACAGGAAATCACAATTTACCTAAACAGAAATCTGTCAGTCAAAACTGCAAAAACCAGGGCAGGAAAACCTAAAGTGTAATTCATAAATAGCTGGAGGCTCATCGTGGGCCAGTATGAGATCAAAGCCAAAGGGCCTAATGGTCAGAGAGCTCCATACATTGGCGGGAATTAACTCTAGGATATCAACCATATTCTCACTGAGAATATCAGAAAAAAATCCCACATCTGCTGTTGGTGGACGAAGATGTAACCATTTTGAAATACACTAGAGTATTATTTTCTTTTTTTTTTTTTTTTTTTGGTACCGGGAATCGAACTCAGGGCCTCATGCTTGTGAGGCAAACACTCTAAGCACTGAGCTAAATCCCCAGCGAGTATTATTTTCTTCTTAGCAAGGTCCTCCATAAAAAGAAAATAGGTTGCCCAGCCTAAACCAGTGGTGGTGAATCTGTGACATGCATACTGCAGCAACCTGTTTAAATCATTGAAAGTGTTAAAAGATTCACTACCACTGGCCTAAACTAGTGTGTGCTTGTTTGTTTTCTGAACCTAACAAACTGGAAAAAGGAAATTACCTAAAGGCCACAAACTCTAGTCTTGCATGTGGAGGAAAATAAATACTCAATTCCAACTCCCTGTAGCTGTTCATATGACGGGAAAAAAAAAAATACCCAACCAAGTCATTGTTGTCCCATCCAATGGTAGTAGAAGCAGATAATAACTGAGAAGCACACATGAATTCGTAGTCTATAGACACAGGCTCAGCAAAGTCTAATCTAATCATAGCACTATAGAACCATTTTACTGCCATACCCTTCCACCGTACTACTAAAGGCCCGCTTACCACATGTCTTAGTTACTTCCCTTGCTGCTAGAACAAAACACCAGACACCCACAATTTAAGAAAGGAGACGTTAATTTTGGCCCACACTATGCAGAAGTTTTATTCTGTAGTCCGCTGGCTCTAAGGCAGGACAGAGGAGGGCTCCTAGACCCTGGCAGAGGGGAGGAGTGGGAGGGAGATAAATCCTCACAGGCCGCACCCCCAGGGACTCACCTCTTCTGACCAGACCGTCTTCTAATAGCAAGTCACCTATAAAGGCCCATAATCCAATCACTTTCCAAAAGCCTGTGAACACATAAAGCTCTTGGGAGACATCTAGATGTAAAACCATAGCACAGTAATTCTTTTTACCCAATATATTAGTCTGGTTGCAAAGAAAAAACTACAAGACACCGAGAAAGGTAAAAACAAAAAACAGTTTGAGGAGGCAAAGCAACTATCAGAATTAAACACAGATTTGGCAGCGAAACAGGAATTACAAAACAGAATTTGAAACAACTGTGATTAATACGCTAAGGACTCTGATGAATAAAGTAGACAGCATGAAAATACAAATGGATAGTGTAAGTAGAGAAAAACTTTAAGAGAGAATAAAAGAAACAGAAATGAAGAATCCTTTTTGAAAACGTAGAAGGGGCCCATGATAAGGAAGAAAGGTGTTAAGGAGTCGGGGAAAGGGACATAAAAAGGAATTGAGATGTGTCATGTACATGTCCTAAGCACGCACAGTGAAAGTCGTCATTACGTACTGGTCAGTGCTCTCTAGAGGAAACCAGTTTAATGTGTATTGATTCGCAATGTAGGCTGACAATGGCTGCCAGCAGAGTCGGGTGTGGAAGAGTGCAAAAGGGCCATCTGTGCACTGGAGATCTGAAGGATCTAGTCAAAAGTCAAAGGCCTGGAGCTAACTGTAGAGTCCCATGCGAGTCCATATCAGGAAGTGGAGGGGTTTGCTCCAGAAGAAGGAAGAATCTGGGATACAAGGCTGAAGAGTCTGAGCTGCAAAGCTGAGTAGTTTGCACCAGGAGGGGGATGTACATGGCAATGGTGAAGGCTGGAGCTCCTCTGAAGAAATAAGCAAGACTTCTTCCTTCTTTTCCTTCCTATTCTATTTAGGCTACAAGCCTATTGGTTGGTGACACTCACACCCAGGTGAGTCTTCCCTCTTCAATAAATCTGTCATTCAGTCACACTCAGAACTGTGCTAAACCAATCAACTTGAGTTTGTATTAATAACACCCCCCAGAGAAAAAAGAATGCCTTTGGCAGACTCTTTAGTAGACTTAGCAAAGAATTTCAGAGCTTACAAATATCTCAATTATCTTCAAAACTGAAAAATAGCAGAGAGAGAGGAAAAAAAAGAACAGAATCTTTTAAAACTGTGGGAAAACTGTAAGAAGAGTAACATACATGTAATGAGAATACTAAAAAAAGAAGGGAGAAAGGCCTGAAGAAATGTTTGAGGTAACAGATTCAGACCTGGATCTGTGAAACCACAGATCCAGGAAATTCAGCAAACACCAAGCAGAACAAAAGCCAGAAAAAGGACATCTAGATGATTCGTACTGAAATGGTGGAAGATTGAAGAAAATCTCAATGGAAGCCAGCGGGGGAGAAAATCCTACAGTGGATCACAGATACAAATTCCATCTCTCACATCAGAAATAGCAGAAGCAAGAAGAGAGTAGAGTAGGATATTCGGTGTTAAGAGAAAAATAATCCACCCACACTGTATACTCTGTGAAACTATCCTTCAAAAGTGCAGGAAAAATGAAGCCTTTCTCAGGAAAACAATAATTGAAAGAATTTGTTGTAATGTGCCTTGCATGAAATATTGAAAGAAATTCTCCAGAGAAAAGGAAAATTGCAGGTTAGAAATTCAGATCTACATTAAAAAGAGAGTAAAAGAGAAATAAATGAAGGTTGTATATAAAAACTTGCATTTTTTTCATTGTTATGTGATCTAAGAGATAACAGTTTATTTAAAATAATAACAGTAACCATACACTTGATTATGTGTGTGCAAATATACACATTTTCATGTATATTTATATAACAAAGAAATGAATGCAATAATGATAAAAGTGACAGGAGAATGGAATTAGAATTCTTATCAACATAAGGTACTCAAAAGGCGTTAACTTTCCATTACTGAAGCAAATACTCGAGATAAATAAATTTAAAAAGAGGAAAAGTTTATTTTGGATCACAGTTTTGGAGGTTTCAGTCCATATCAATTGACCCCTTTGCTTTGTGCCAGGGGGGATGCAGTACATCATGGGGAAAGTACAGGGACAGAGAAGGCTTCTTCAACTCAAGGCCAGTGCAGAGAGAGAGACAGAGACAGAGACACAGAGAGAGAGATGGAGAGAGAGACAGAGAGAGATAGAGAGGAAGGGAGAAAGGGGTGGGGTCTTATAGTAGGCCTCGAGGGCACATTCCCAGTGACCTAACTTCCTCCCATCTCTTAATAACTCCATGGACTTGGCACAAAGCCTCTCACACATGGGCCTTTGGAGGCTATTAAAGGTACAAACTCTAGCATACACTATCTGTGAAATGTTATGTTGCTGAGAGTGGGTTTCTTAGTTATAAATGTATATTGCAAATCTAGAGTAACCACTAAGAAGTGTTAGAAGCATTACTGAAAGCTAAAAAGACAGAGAAAATAGAATCTTCTAAAACGTTTAGTTAAAGCCACAAAAGAGACTAAAAACTGGAAGGTAAAATGGGAGTAAGTAAGATGGGGAATATATTTTCAAAAATCCAGTTTAATAGATGTTAATCCAAGTATATCATTTTAAAAATCAATGCTTGAAATACAGCAACTAAAAGGGAGAGACTGTCAGAGCAGTTCAGAAAACAATTCTCAAATAAATGCTGCCTGCAGGAAAATCATATTAAATATAAAGATACAGACAACTCCTAAATGAATGGAATAAGATATAATATGCTAGTTACACATTTTTTGAAAAATCAAGAGTATCTATGCTGATTACAAAGAGAGCAGGTCCCAGAGGAAGTTATCAGGAATAAAGAGGAGTATTACACACAACTAAAGAGGCCACTTCTCCAAGAAGTCATATAATACTTCATGACTGTATGACTAATGATAGAAAATATGTGAGGCAAAATCCTCCTTGATTATAAATGTGCAGATCCAGCATCAGAAAATGAATGAAGACGTTTTTATCATGTTTTAATTGTATATGAATGACAACTATTGTTGACCTTATCCAACAGCAACAGAAAGTACACTCTTTTTGAGCTGTCATGTAACATTGACCTGGGTTCTGGACCATAAAATATACCTTAACAAATTTAGAAGGACAGAAATTATATAATAGCAATATTCAAACCACACTGGAAATAAACTACTAACCTAATAACAGAAAGATACCTGGAAAATCCTCAAATACTTGAAGATTAAGTAGCACACTCCTAAATAACACATGAGTCAAAGAAGAAATCTCAAGAGACATAAAAGACTTTTGAACCAAATAAAAGTACAACTTACAAGATGTGCAATGTGTTGGATGGATGTATAGAAAGAAGTGCTTAGAGGGAAACTCACAATATTGAGTATACATACTAGAAAAGAAGGAATATCTTAAATTATTTTTCTAAGCTTCCACCTCAGGAAAGTAGAAAAACAAAAGCAAATTCAATTCAAAGTAAACAGAAGAAAATAAATAAAAATTAGAGAAGAAAATAATGAAATTGAAAACAGGAAATCATTTGAGAGGAACAACAAAACCAAAAGCTGGTTCTCTGAAAAGACCAATCAAATTGATAAGCCTCTAGCCACGTTAACCAGGAAATTAAAAGAGCATTATTCACACACACACACACACATGCACACACACACACTCTTCAAAATGGTGTATTTAGAATAAAATTGATACATACAAAGTTCTTGCATGTGAAAATTATATTTAAAGCATTTAACAGTATTTGCCAGTGTAGAACCCTTGAAAGAATTCTATATAATGACGCCAGGTGGTACTCTTACTATGATTCAGCTTACAATTTGTTGAGTTTGTGAAGGTGCAGAAATGATACATATTCAGTGGAAAACATACTTTGAATTTTGAAGGTTAGTCTTTTGCCAAGTCAGCAAAAGGCGGTCTGATGTTTGCTTACTATGTTGTCCAGCACAACAAGCCACAGATCCCCTTCACCTACACAATCATTTGTAGACAAATGACACTCCATAATGCAATTGTCTTACTTACCTAGGAAGGTCAGAAGGTCAGGTATATGAAGTGCATTTTCATTTTACGATGGGTTAGCTGGGATGCAACACCTGTTGTACATCAATAAGCACCTGTGAAGGAAACCCCTCTTTCTCCTTTCAAACCTATTCTTCTTTAAGTGAAGTATTGAATTTAAATGTCTGGATCCCAATAATATCACTATGGATCAACAGTGGATTCTCTCTGTACCCTCTTAGCAGTGCACTTACATGTCATCTATCATTAGATGTCTTGATTTTTTTAATGTAGTTCTTATTAGAGAATGACTTTCATATGCATCGTGTACGTTACTAGTCATTAATAATGAGAGAAACATGGAACTTGAAATTTAAATTCTTCTTTCATACACTTTTAGAAAAAAAGAATGGTTTTAATTCCTCAGATCATTAAATGAGTAATGAAGCAGGTTTTACATTCCAGGCATGAGGCATATTAGCTGTTTATTTGAAAAGGGAATATTTAATGGCAAGTACAATCTTTGAAGAATTCACTGTATATTTTTTACTTACAAATCAAGTTGCACATGTGCATTATTATGCATTATTTTTTGAGATTTTACATTATATTTAACACCATTATAGGTAAGGGGTAAAATAATAGGCCCATGATATGCACATTTTGAGTAAAATAAACACAGATAGGAATGTAGAAGGGAAAACTCAAGAGAGTGAAATTTAACTGTGTTTCTTATAAACTGAAGTATAAGGTAATTGGACTAATCTGTCTCTTTAGCTTATACATTTAAATCTGTGATCTAGGTAGTATGTGACACCAAAAATTGTTTGACAGTTAATCTTAATTGTAAACTAGATTGGCTTTGGAGTAGCTTATGGGATCATAAGGCGGAAGGGTCATAGATTTGTGACCTTGAGGACTATATCTGGTCCTGTGCTAATTACTCTTCAGCACTGTTACCTTACTCTGCTTCCTTGACACCTTGAACTAATAGGTTTTGTTCCACCAAGCCCTTCTACCATGATGTTCCTGCCATGGAGCCATTCAACCATGGGTTGAACCTTTCAAAACCGTAAGTCAAAAGACTTCTCCTTTAAGGTGTGAGCATCATGTATTTGAGCTAGCAATAGGAAAGGTGAAGAATTACAAATGATATCACTGATAGTCACTTGAGATCTCAGTGTGACCAGTGTGGATATGTGCAGACTTGGTGTCCTGCAAAAACTCTTCACTTGAAATATAAGAGATATTATGGTAGTGGATGCCCTCAGACCCTCAGCATAGTCAAGGCCAAAGCATTGCATCTCAGTCTTTCCCCTGGTTTATGATGACTTGATATCATCTCTACAGAATATTGCATATTCCTGGCAATCAGACATCAATATCTAAAATTGTACTTGTAGTTGAGAATGTATGCACAGTTTCTACTGGTATTGTACATAGAATAGACTCAAGATGCAAGCACTCCTTGTTACACTTTAATCCTAAAAACAGAACTGATTTTAAATCCTTCTGCTGTCTACCTAATGCTTGGTTTCACAATAAATGACAATCTTTGGGCTTGCATCAGCACTCTTTCTGCTTGTTTGCCTCAGACATCATTCTTTCTTAGTTTGGCTCCTATTTCTTTGCCCCTTTACATTTGAACAGTCTTGTTGATTTTACCTAATCTGTCAGCCCTCTTAAAATTTAAGAGCTGTAAGTTCTTGGCTTTCCTATTTTTTCCCTTTGTGCTTTTTGAAGAAAAATTCATGACTCAGTAGTTTTCTATATGTTGGTAGTTTCCACCTCCATGTCCAGAAAAGAGCCCTCCTAGAGAGTTAGATGCATAATATATCTTTTTGTTTTTCTCTGCTTGGGTGACAGATAGCAAGCAAAGTTATCTTTGATATTCAAAACAGTGTCTTGTATACTCTTTACAAAACTCAGTAAATGACATCTCCATCATTTTGCCAGGTTCTCTAAAATCTTACTGACGTCTTCATCACTCTTTATTTTTATATCATAAAGGCTGAGTATCCCTTATCCCAAATGCTTATGACTAGAAGCATTTGAAATGTCAAGCACTTTTTGTAGTTTGAGATATTTGCATATACATAATGAAGTATTTTGGAGGCAGGATCCAATTCTAAATGCAAAATTAATTTATATTACATACACACCTTACATATACAGTCTGAAGCTAATTTTATATAATATTTTAGGACATCTGTAGTTTGACTATGATCTACCACATGAGGTATGTACGCAAACTTCTACTTGTAGAATGATGTTGTTGTTCAGAAAGATTTTGATTTTGGGAAGTTTCAGTCTTCTTTTTCAGATTAGGGATGTTCAACCTGTGTATCTCATCTATTAAGTAAAGCCTTGCCTGCATGTTCAAAGTCCAGTTAAGGATCCCATCAGTTCTATGACTCTCACTGCTGCAATTCTCATCCAAGTCACTAATATCTTTTGCCTGAATTATAAAAAATAGATATTTGATTCCCTTCTTCCCTCTTGCAACACCAAAGAAGTCTTGATAAAATACAGGTTAATGGTATATTATTCCTTTACTCAAAATACTCAAAAAGTTACTAATTTCAATTATATGTTCACATATAACAAACAATTCCCAGAAAGACTTTTTAAAATTATGTGTATTTATTATTCCCTCTCAAAGTCCTGGGAGTCAGCTGGGTTCAGCCAGGTACATTTAACTCCATCTCTCATGTAATTTTACTTGTAGGGAAACTGGAACTGAGGTCATCAAGCTTACCTCACCCAGAGTTTTGATATGAGTTGACATGACACAAATACATGGAGCCTAGAACAATGAGGGTTCAACAGACATGTCACTTTCTCTCTCATGAGATACTTCATATGGTCTTCCCAATATGGCAGCCCCCAGAGCAGTAAGATTATTTACATGACAGTTGGCTTTCCCTAGAGTGAAGGTCCCAAGAAAACAATGGAAGTTGCAAAGTTTTATGATCTATCCTTGGGGGACACAAAGCATCATTTTCAACAAAGATTACTTAAAGATGTCAGACGCTCAGCCAAATTCAAAGTAAGATATTAAGACACCTCTCATGGGATGAATGTCAAAGAATGTGTGGTAAACTTTTAAAGTGCCAAACTATTCCTCTTATGAATGTACAAACCAAATAACCTTCAGTGGTCCACAATGGTAGCAATAAACTTTGCCCACTGCCTATTTTTCCAAACCATGTTTGTATGTTTTATAACAAAGTTAGGCACATATTATCTATGATCACTTTTGCACTATGGATTATTTAGTTTTCTGCTAATAAAATGAAATATTCCAGGCAATTATCTTGGAGAAAGAATATTTATTTTGGCTCATGGTTATGGAAGTTCCAGTCCAAGACTCTTAGGACTTCTATGAGACGGTACATCACACCAGAAGCATGGTCAGACCAAATTTCTTACCTTAGGACGCAAGAAGCAAATAGAGAGGGGATGGTTTGGAGTGCCATAATCTCCTTCAGGAACACACCCTGAAGGACCTAGAGTTCTCGTAAGCTCTCACCTTATGAAACTTTGACAACTTCCCTGTGAGACCATCTCAGGAATCCAATCTTTAACTGATGGACTTTCAGGGACTCTCATCCAAACCACAGACCACTACAACACCAGACTGGGTAGTTGTGACAGACATAGTATGGCCATCAAAGCTGAAAGCACTGTGCTCACAAACTGACCCTTTGCAGAACAAGTTTGCTGAACCTTGGTACAACATAATCTCTCCCTAACGTTCAACCTTCTCTCTGAACCCATCGCTCTAGCTCTCCTTTCCTCACTGATACAGTGCCAGCATACTTACCACAGTGCTATTTCCTCTACCTGATAGTTCTTCCTTCAGATATACAACTGGCTTGTTAATTCATTTATTCAAATTTCAATTTTCTAATAATTATTTATATACAGAATTGAAAATTCACCCTTATTCCCCCCAAAATTGTTTGCCTTGTCCAAGTTTTTTCTCCCATAGTACTTATACATAACATTCTCATATGCTACATAATTATCTTCTTTATTTAATATAGCACTTATCTTCACATCAAAATGTGAGCCCCATTAGGTCATGGATTTTTGTCTGCTCTGTTAGCTGATGTACTCCAGAGCCTACAACAGTGCCAGGATGAAAAAGGTGCTCAGAGATATTTGTTGAGTGAATTCAGGTATTAATACAATGATGAATAGAATAATACAAGATGAATGCATAAAATTCATAGTAATTATTATCAAATGAAATTTATTAGCTACGTGGGGTTATACAAGTTGTGCACAGAAGTGAATTAAAGCTTTAAATAAGAGGGAAGATCCTGATGTTAGTATCGATTCTCTTTTCCCTACTATGAATGATGTTTTGAGATCTTGATGCTAACATTAGTTTAAGCACATTCAATACTGTCATATGAGGAAGAAAATCATTTAAGATCTAAGATATTAATATTCCAATCCCTCGCCTCTGTCTGTTTGAGCTCATCCATCACTTTGGGAATAAATTTGGAGTAGTGTACAAATTCATGATGAGGTGAAGGGTTTTTAATATGGAACATATTTTCTTCTTTCTCTTGAAGTCTCAAAATGAAATGATGAAACCAGGAGGGGAGAAGAACTTTGATTTCTTATATTTCAAATATGTATTATTTATCATTTAAGAGTATAGATTATTTAAGAATATGTTAAATCTCAACTCTGAAATTTTCTAGCTCCACATCTTTGGAAAAACTCCTTAATATTATTTTCCTCAAGTTTTTGCTCAGTAAGTAAATATAATTATGTATTTAATGAAATATTGGGGACTTTCATACACAAAGTTAGGCATTATGATAAGTATACTATATTGTACAATAGTACCTGTACATACACACTTAACAGTGGTAAACAAAGTAATCCTCTACTTCTGTTTTCAACAGTGAAGACCATAATAGAAATTTCTAATTTACTTGGAATGATATCTAAAAAAAAATAAATTCAACAATAATTCACTAACGCTCTTCTAAAATGATGTCTACTAAAAATAGGCAAGTAAGCATATTTTGCAAAGAAAGCAGTAAGAGATACTAAAAACACAGACGTGGTTAAATATATTTGTCTTTCTATAACAGACACAACTTCCCCAATTGAGCAAGACATTCTTCTGTAGATGTCAAAATAAAAGTAAAGATTAGACAAAAATTTTCAGCAGTTCAGTTGACTATGGATTCAGAGCTTTTATCTGTTTCATTTTTGCTGTGTCCTGTGTTTATAAAAATGTCTTACATTACAGGAATAGTGTGAAAGAGTAAAGCTTATGTATTTCAAGCAAAATGGTAGTTAGAAGTGAGTGGCACAGAAACTAAATCCCAAAGATTATTTCATTCGATCTACTTATTTATTGAGTATTAATTATGCATCAAATATTTTGGGAAACACTGAATATAAAATGAAGCATAAAACACATTTCTGTCTTCACTAAAATTCAGTGGTTTGTTACAAACTTTGGGAAAACCCACCCTTTCTAGAGAATCAAAATGCCCATCAGTATAGCTAAGACTGAGAAGTACAACAAGAAAGAATAATTTTTAATATTCATACCATCAAGTGTCTCTCAGACACATTCAGTAAGAATCTATCTTTGTGCATCATCTACAAATAATGTGCTACCTAACATACCTATGTCCAATTTCATCATCTCCACTCATTTCTCCTCTGTGTGGGACTTCTAATACCCAAGTGTTTAGTTAGACATGTATTTAGTAGTGAATTTTGAAAACCTGCCTTATACAGGAATTGATCTTAGAAAATACCATGGGAGGCACAGATAAAGGAGGAATACAAGGAAAATTAAGCATTCCCTCTTTAGTGTTCACCAAGAAAATAACATTAATATTATGAGTTTTTATATCATTGCAAAGCCATGTATTACACATTACGATATGAAGCCGTACTGATTTTGGCTAACAGTTTTGAAGATTTCAGTCCACTGTCAGTTGTCCCCATTGTTTGGGGCCTGGAGCAGGGCAGCACAACATGTTGGAGAGGTTGTCATAGAGCAAAATCACTCAGCCTGTGGCCAGAGTGTGAAAGAGAGTAGGAAGAGCTTAGGGTGCCATATTCCCTTTTGAAAGCACACCCCAGTGACCTGAACATTTCCCCACTAGGCCTCACCCCTCACACTAGATTACAGGCTGGGAACCAGCCCTTTAACACATGGGCCTTTGCTGGACAATCTAAATGCCAATATAGCGCCATATAGATAGAAAATGGTAGACTTCCAACTCAACTTTATAGATGAAGCAATTTGAGTAAGACACACCGATAGTAGTTTCTGTCTATTATAATTCCTTCCAAAGTGGTAGGCTAAAGATTTATATTTGTATTACCTATGAGAAAATAAATCCAGCAAATTTTAACTGAAGCTATAAAAACCAAGAGAATAAAATTATTTTATGTGCTTTTAAAGTCACATCTCCAATATTCTCGTATCCACACAAACAATTATTTTGAAAAAAAATTATCTCATCCAGGAGGTTTGTCAAAAGAGAAACTCTATTCAGAGACATTTGGTAGCAATTGTTATACGTAATTATAAGAGTCACCTTAATATAAGACCAACTCATTAAACATGTTTTTTCATCAATACAGGGAATAATAAGGGGTTTTATTAGAAGACAATATTGTTGCTTTTTTAAAATTATCATCAAAATATGAAGGATGAACCTCAAATATTTCTATCTTCCCATGCAAGTAGTGAACTATCACCAATGAGCTGACTTTTAATGAAGTATCCCATTACCCTTTTCTCTTTATTCCCTGGGAAACTGATTGACCTAAGTGCTATCTTATCTTGAAATGATCAATTGGAAGGAAGACTTTAGAAATAGTTTATTCATAGTTCTTTCCTTCTTTCCCAGGTAGAAGCAACATAACAGTGCACCTGTATTTCCAGCTCTTTAGGAGGCTGAGGAAAGAGGATTGCTTGAGCCCAGCAGTTTTGAATCATCATGGACAACACAACGGAATCCTTCTCTTAAAAGCAAATGAAACAAACAAACTTTGTAAAAAAATTTGTATCTTATAAGACTTCATAAAGTTAATTATCATATACACAGATATATGACATATAAATACATTTGATGCTGGAAAAATAAAAGCCAGTGGAGGGGAAGGGAAAAAAGAATTGAAGTGTGTTATGTACATGTACCAATTTCCTACAGTGAATGTAATCACTATGTACTGCAAACATGGATTAATTAAAGTAAAAACAAATAATAATTACATTCAAAGACTATACTAGATGCGATATCTCTGAAGAAGAGTAGCATTCCTTCCTCATAATGTCCTAATTGTACCTCAACACTTTTTCTGTCACATTATCTGGCTCCCCCAGAGCACGCATTCCAAGTAAGTAGAAACGAAGGCGAGCATTCATTTTAAAGTCTAGAACTGCACCTGGCACATTGTCACGTCCTCCTAGTTCAGCAGCCCCAGGGCGAGCCCACGTTCAGAGACAGAAGACAGACGCTCTACATTTCTAGGATGAAAGTTAGAAAAACGTTGCTCTAATCATTCGCTCCTCACAAACAGTTTTAACCGGTACACTCATTAAAGAAATTTTCCTAGTTTGACATATTATCTGATTTGGCCACAAAAACAAACCAAGTAAAAGACAATGCATTATGAAGTAGCCATAATTACATTTTCATTTCTGTTCCTATTCTTCATTACCATACCTAGTAGACATAATCAAGAAAGTAAACCATCCCCATAATTGTTTCCTGACATAAGAATCAGTGGTTTTATCTTTAGCTTCAAATTACACCTAATTTTAAAAATCTTATATACAAACACCAATTTATGGAGACAGAGTTGCACAGAAAGGAATTGGAGTAATAGTCATGATTCAATCATTGAAACTGGAAGAGAATGTGCGATTGGCAACTGAAAGTAGATAACTTCTCCTACTAGTTCAACTGAAAGATTACTTTGATAAGAATTTATTTCAGAAATAGAAAAGAATGGTGCAAAATAAAGTCTATATGCAAAATAAAATAAACGCCTTGGATCCTTATCACAAACAAGAATAGAGAATAATGTGTATAGAATGAATATATTTTAATAGTAAATACATTTATAGTATCTTTTTAAAATTTTATTAAAACAATTTTTTTTAAAATTTACAAGTAAAAATATTGCCATTCAAGTTAAAAGCATTTAAGGTATTTATTTGCAATTTAAAAGTAGTCACAGATGAATCATTTAGAAAAATATATAAAAGGCCACAAGAAAATCTAAAGTTTTGGCTATTTGAGAGATAATGTTAAGAAGCAAAAAAAGAGAAAGAACAGTATCTTTAACACAACTACAGAAAAAATGTTCAGTTGTAGTAAATGAGTTAAGGTAGAGGTCTTCTTCCTAGAAGACAAGGTTTTTAATTCTTCACTAAAGAAAAGGAAATTTATGGAACTTAAACCCCTATTTTAATTGAGAAAGTTATTTTAAGACATACATCAGAATAGTAGGCTTGCTATACTTTCCACTAAACATCCGGTGTTTGAATATTCCATATATTTATATAGTTTCAAACACATGGAAAAGGTGTGTAGCAAAACTGTAGTTGGTAAAGAAACTATCCTGATCAAATGTGGAAAGGAAGACAAGGTAACCCTGCGATTTGTCTGTTAGCTTTGCTACAGGAACATGATCAACTGGACCTGACTAGGGGATCAACATTTTACACAGATCTTTGTGAGGCACGAAACAATTGACAAATCTGTAGAAATAAGTAAACACATTCATCACACCCAATTTTCACTATTATAACACATTATTACTAACTGGATTGTTTAAAAACCACAAATACATTTTTCATTGTTCTAGGCTTGAAGTCCCAGATCAGGATGCCAGGATGGTTGGGTTTTGACAAAGACACTCTTCCTGGTTTCTTCACATGATTGAGAAGCAGAAGTTCTCTCTCGGCTCTTCTTGTATAGGTACTAATCTCAATCATGAGCGATCGACTTCTTGACCTTATTACATCTCCAAAATGTTACATTGGGAAGTAAACATCAACACAAAATTTTGAGGAGACAAAAGTATTCAGTCCATATGAAAACCAGAAGAGACCGTGGACAGAATCAATGTATTTCCTTCCTCATGGCTCTGTTACTTAGCCCGTGAGGGTAGAACTGCCAGTTAATTCCAGTAAACAGCACTGGATCTACACATGGAAGCTATTGCTAGTTTCCAGTATGTAGGCATGCATATATATATAGGAACACACCAATCGTACTGTTGTATTCCCGCTCAGAAAATGCTATGCCCTTTATTTGGAGGGTGGAGAATATAGGACCCCAAATTTCACACAGCTGACTTACTGTTTTCACAAATCAACTTTTATTAGAATACAACCAAATCTATTCCTTTGTGGGTATTTACGTGCCACAGTGGCAGAGTTAATTAATTGTAACAAAGAGCATAATAATGACAAAGCCTGAACTATATTCTATATGACCCTTGGCAGAAAAAGCTTAATTCCTGGTTTATAAATCCTAACAAGTACTTAGGACCATAATAACAATAATTGCTGTCATTTATTCAATGCATATTTTGTGTCAAAAATTATATAAAGGTGAAAGAACGGGGTCTTATGATCGACAACCTCATTAGAATTGCTTGGAATGGGAAAGGATGCTAGTAGTTCAGAAAAAAATTGAATCAATAAATAAAACATGTTAGGCTGCCCTGACTTGTTCTAACAGATATGCAATCAGCCTCACAGAATGTATGAAATGAAATTGGATAATATTTCATTGATATAAAAATGATTAGTGGCTTTTCAGAGGTAAACATTGTTTGATGGCATGTTAGCTATAATCCAGGAAGAGGAAAAACCCTTCCATGTATTTCTAGCCTTGAGAGGATATAGAGAACAAGTTGATTCTTTTTTGTATGTATGTGTGGTGCTAGGATGAACTGAAGACTTTCACATGAACTATGACCCTCTCCATTATTTTAATTTTATTTTGAGACAGGTCCATGCTAAGTCACCAGGTTGTCCAGACTGTGGTTGAATTTGAGATCCCCCTGCCTCAGCCTCCCCGATACAGGGGTAACAGGTCTGAGCCACAGGACTGGTAATAAATTGACTTTTATATGTATAATGAAAGGTCAAATGCAGCAGTCTCCAAGTTGGGATAAACACAAAACGGTACCACTATGGTGGAAACTACTTACTGAAAATTCTGTTCTCATTTCTCTTATCTCATCAAATTTTAACTGTATATTTATAATTATAAATTATATTGGAAAAATGATATACATATATCATCATAAACTGAAATATATTTTGTTGGAATTTATTTGCTCAAATTTTTTCACTGACAAGGATTAAAGTTTGGAAAACCCTCAGCTAAACTACTCATCCCATGTAAAAGAATAGTTTCAGAACTGCACTGATATGTCTAAACTCTAACTGAACAGGCTTATAGCACATTCCTTGTTTAAAACTTTTTTTTTTTTTACAAGAAAACTCAGTAGTATTTATTTTTTGAGACAGGGTCTCACTTTGTAGTTCAGGCTGGCCTTGAACTAATGACCATCCTTCTGCCTCAGCCTCCTAAGTGCTGGGATTACAGGCTTGTGCCACCACGCAAGACATCAGTAATATTTAAGTGTAAATAAATGCAGCTAATATCTAGAAATCGATGATAAGGGGCAAACTGCATGGTATGTCCCTTCATCAGCTGAAATTCAACGTATCTAGAAAGAAATTTTGCCCTTAAACCATGATGGCTTCGTGGTCTGCTGCCAGTCACTAAAATTGATGACTCTCATTTTGTTCCTTCACAAAGCCTCTCATCCCACGCCTGTCTCTTTGCAGTTCTTCACACCCTGAAGCCCCTGTGGTTGGCTTCCAATTAGCCAGTTCTCTCCTTTCTGCATCCTCCATATACAGATGTCTATGGCCTACTGAGGCATATATTCCATGAATATATTAATCATAGTTTGTTTCTAATTTTATACAAGTTAGAATCTGGACTTATCTTTGTTGCGAAAGAAAAAAAAATCATGATTTGAAACCAACAAGTGCTTTTTCCATATTTTCCTCTATTCTATTTTAGGAATTCCTGTTTGAATATATTGATATAATGGTCCTCTAAGTATGCCTTTCTTTCTTTTTATTTTTTTTCTATCCAGATTGCTGCTTATTTTTTCCTCCCTCTCTTCATTATTATGCATATAAATTTTAATCTTTACAGACAATTTTTTTCCTGTAGTAGAGGACCTCCCATTTTCTATATGAATTCACCCCAGTGTCAACCAGAATGCATTACACATTAAGAAAGGACTCTATAAAAATTTTCAGTTTTTTGCTATGGTTGACTTGCTGTAAAACAAAGTGAATTCTTAGCGAAATATGTGTGAGGTTAGAGTGCATGGGGTTAGAGTTACATTTTAGCAATTGAGCACCTAAACATAAAAAGTGAACACTCTTATCAGATACTTAACAATACAATTGATCACAGTCATCAAGTTTTTGAGCTAAACCAGATCTCAACTTAGCTGGTTTAGGGATCCAAATGTTCTGTGTATACTAAATATCAGACAGCAGTGCCATCTCTTCACTTTAACAATCTCATACCTCAGGAGTAGTTAACAATAAAGGTGAATTACCTCTGTAAGATATGAGCATCTCGATATAGGAAATCAGATTTTTAATGTTTTTTTTCTTATTTAAATCATAAAATTATCAGTTTTTGGGCAATGAAAGCAGAAGACACCAGGAAGTCTTAGCAGTGTCCTTAAAGGACATGTGGGCCTTTACTATACCACTGACAATGATTGTCCAATTGTCCATCATTTTAGGAAATTTGAAGACAGTCGTAAGAAATAATAATATTTTATACTTTCTTCTGTAATGTAACATAAATTTCAGAACTGATTTATAACTGTTGCATTCCAAATGAATTCTTTGTGTATACTCATTTTCATGAAAACAAGCAAACATATAAAAACTAGAAGAAAAATACAATTGTAAAATAGAATAAAATCTGCATTTAAATTTCAGTTGACACCAGATCATTTAACAACTATCAGTACACATTTCTAAAGAAAAATAAAGTAATAATTCGTGCAAGGTGTACTCAGCACCCAATGGTAACCAATATGGTTTCAGAGAACTGACGATAATATTCTACTATTGAAGGAGGTTAAGCAAATTTCTTGACATAACATGTTTAAAATTCTCTTTCTAGTACTCAGTGCTCACTTTGGCAGCACATATACTAAAATTCTAGTACTCAGATTTTAATGAAATGCAGGTCAATGCAATTCTTCATGTTAAGTAACATCTGGGATTGCACTTTAATTGAGTAAATTGGACTAAAATATTGCATTTTCATTGCTAACTTAATAGCTTAAAGAGATATTAGACATTTAATTATCATCCTTGACACAAAAGAATTCGAGCAATTTCTTGGATGTCTTAAGGATTTGAAAGTTCTCTCTTTTGAGTGAAGCTCATATGCTAAGTAAGGCAAATTTAAATATTTATCTTAAAATAAGTGTTTGACTGCAGCTGGAAGAAAATAACACAGCACCCATGTATGTCAAACATTATTTGATAACATTATTCATAGAATGAGAGATGTTTTACTGGAAAATATCACTTAATTCATGCTAAATATTAGTAAAATTGCTCTTATTAACAGCAGATAGGTCAACCTAGGGATTCGTTCATTCAGATATTTACATCCGAGATATGAAAATACTATTCTAAGCACTGGGAAGAGACTAGTGCATTGATTTTTATAACGCTTATATTCTACCAGAAAGAGATAGATGTCTATGACTACAGATTTGTAAAAATAAAAAGGTTTAACAAGTAGTGCAAAGAAATAACAAGAAGTGCAAAGAACATAAGTAGTTACATATGAAGAGATGAAATAAGCGATACAATGCTATCCAAAGTTTAGTAACAGGCTCACCAAAATGAACAAAAGAATCCCTAGTGTACAGTATTTGCCATTTTCTGTGGTGTAAATATTCCCAGAATGGCAGATTCCATCTACCAATGTGATATAGCTGAATATATAGTTGGACAGAGATATGTATCTTCAACCCCAGTGAACTATTCTAAGTTAGCTTCCACAAATGGGTTATGATGGGGCTCCTTGCGGTTGGATAGTCAGGAAGGGTCTCTGTGAGAAAGCTACAGTTAAGCCAAGATTTGGAAAAAGGTGTGTAACTAGAGGTGCTATATTCTTATCTGGAAGAAGAGCTAGTGAAAAATTCCAAGGGAGTACAATTTTTAGTTGTAGGGAGAATGGAAAAATATTTGGAGTATAACAAGTAAAAGGCAGATGAAAAATAAGGGTAGAAGGGCAACAAAAGCCTTTTGTGGAAAACTTTGTAATACAGTGTAAGAAAGGGAATTTGACTGGAATATCTTGGAAGGTTTATAAGTCATGTTAATTACCTCAATTAACACTTATTGCATTTACTCTGTGCGGTCTACAGTAAAGTAAAAAGTTATTGTAGCATGGAGCACACTCCTTGCCTTAGTGATAATTGGAAGAATATGAGAAAATGCTTGGGAATTACATTGAATAAAAGTTCAGAATTAGTAAGCATGTCAACATATTGTTAATTATGGCATTCAGTGTAATGTATAATTTGTTGAATATAAAATATGTTTTTCTGCTTTTGTTTTCTATGGCCAATTACCACTGTCTGTCATGTTGTCACTATTGTCATTTTTAGAAAATAATTCTAACATATAAAACCAATATAATCTAAAATGACTTTCTGAGATCCTGACCTAAAAGCTTATATATAAAACAAATGTTTTTAAAATTGTGCCTATAATAGCACATAACAGCAAGTATTAGATGCCACAAACATAATATTGGGCAAATAAAATGTTATGGACTCCAAGGGAACTGTAGATATTTCTAACTCTATTCAAAAATGTCCTGTAACTCTAGATAGAATTTCCCTGGGCTATAGAAAAGCACAGATGGTATTAGTGTTTATTAGATCCACGAAGGTTGCTTTTAAAAATACATCTGAAAAGCACTAAATCTCTGCTTCAGTATGGTCAGAATACAGAGCTCAGAAATAACAATGCACAACAGTCACTCACTGTGGGTGGCGGAAAAGAAAAATATTTCTATTACCAAAGTCTAAGGGTAGCAGCTTGATAAAAACACAGAAAATACAAATTTTTGTGTATCGAAATCAGTTACAGATTGAGTTTATAAATTTGCTGGACTAATTTTCAGTTTCCCTGAAACTGAACCCGGAATAACAAGCTATCGTACCACACTTTGAGTTCACATTCTCCAGGAGCAATTCAAGGCACACCCAAATTAAAAAGCACAGCCAGCTAACTGTGGTAAGTTCTGAAAAAGAGTATGATAGGGTGTTAGAGGATGAAAGGGTAGGAGTAGTGCTTTTAAAAGGGCTTCAGGGAGGAGGAGCAAGCCAGTGTGTTTAAACATAAGTAGATGGTTGGCACGGAGGGACAATTCGTGAGTATCTGTGAGTGTTTCAGAATGACTAACAAAACTTAGTGATGTTAAGGTGATTTAAAAAATAATTTGGATTTACATTGTATGCCTTGGTAACTGCGTTTTATCACTCTTGGCCTTGAGGGAACAGTAGAGTTTCTTTTTTTTTTTTCTTTTTCTCTTTTCAACATTTCATTTTTGAATAGCTTAAATGAGCGAATTTTAAAATGTATATACACTTGTGTACAACCAAGAGCATTTCCTAAAATAGATAATGTACAATACAATTAACTAAACTATAGGCCTTACTCAGGTTTCATCAGCTTTCCAGGCACCTTTTTTCCCACCTTGGTGTATAGTTCTATGAAAATCTATCATAGATTTGTGAAACTACCACCACACTCAGGATACAGACGCTTTCTGTGACTACTCAAACTCCTTCGTGATTCCCCTGAACAGTCACAAACCTACCCACGCTCCAGCCCCCAGTGATTGCTGACCTATTCCCATCGCCACAACTTTGTCACCCTGAAATTTTCATATGAATACAATCCCATAGTAAATAACTTTCACGAGGGACATTTTCTCACCTAGCATAATACCTTTTGATCTACTCAAGTTGTGCACCCTGGTAGTTTGTTGCTTTCAGTTGCTGAGTAGTGTTCTGTTGTCACTGCGTGCCACCATTTGTTTTCTCTTTCCCTCATTTAAAGATAATGAAATCACTCCAATATAAAGCAGTTACAGATAAGGGTGCTGTACAAATAAGACTTTTGTATGAACATATGTTTTCATTTCTCCAAGATGAAAGACCAGGAATGTGACTGCTGTGCCATGTCACAAAAGTGGTTAACTCTATGCAAGATGACTACACATTTCAGAATGATTATATCAGTTTACATTCCTCTGCCAGTGTAGTAGAGATCAGTTGTACTACATCCTGCTCAGCACTTGGTGTCCTATGTTTTCCTTTTTTCATTATAATAAATTTGTAGTCGTGTGTTATTGTGTCTTCTTTGTGCCTTTCCCTAATGAATAATGATTTTGTACTGGAAACCTTTTAACTTACCAAAATAATGTCATAGCACAATGAGGAGGTAACCCTGAAAATCACATAGAGGACAGAATAACATGTACAGAAGTGTGAGGTTAAAGAGACAATCGGGATGCTCGTATATAATCCAGGTAATCAGTATAGTTCACCTAAAACATTGACACAGAGTAGATAAGAGAAATGATATTTGAGAAGCATTTAAAAGTAGAATCAAAATCACCCAATGACCAAGTTACTTGTAGGAATGACAAAAAGAATAATATACAGTAAATCTGACATTTAAAGCTTGAAGATGAGTAAATACTGATATTCTAACAAAATTAAGAATAACGGGGAGAAGAGAGTGTGGAGAGAACAAGTGATTAAAAATACTTGAGGGCAGAGTTAAGACTGAGGTATTTACAGTGCATACTGAAACAAATGACTAATTTGTCTGTAGGACGTATCACTCAGAATAAATATCTGATACTGCAAAAAAGAAGGGCCTTTTGGATTAAGGAATGTTTTGCTTAAAATTATTTTTATGCCCTTTAGGAACATTGTTGGTCATTCATCTCTGACATCTAGTTTATTTTGGATTAGGAGCAAGACCACATCAAACGACATCTCATGTTGAGGAACAAATGTGAAATATTTGGGGGTTGAAGATTGTAGCATGGGAATGGCCTACTACAGAGGCAACTTGAAGAATTAGAAGATCAGTAACTATTTGAGTTTTCCCAATGTATAAAAACCTTTATAATTGTATCAAAAGAGTAGAAGGCGTGTGCAATTTCATCTACTCTACTTTTTTTCAAAATTGGAGAAACCATTCAACACAATATACTACGTGAATCATAGCTGAAAAACTATAACCCGCATTGCATTTTTTTCCTTTCACTATAAGATCATGACTATATATAAAATAAACATAATAGTATATAAGCCATGAAGAAAAATACTTAGTCTGATTGTCCCAAAGACCTTGTATTGGCGGCGGGAAAAGTAGTAATATCTTCATTTAAAAGACAAAACAAACAAACCAAACGAATGAACAAATCTGGGAACCAGAAACAAATGCAAAGCATGTAACCTAAGATGTAGAAGAAAAATGTCTTTTCTGACAAAAGTTTAACTTTCTTTCCTCTGTGATGGATGAGGAATGTCATCTATCCACATTACAATTTAAATCCTGGTTACTTAAACTACAAACACATGATTAAAGGGAAACTGTAATCCATATTTATACTGTTTCAGAGAAAAGATGAAAATCCATAAAGTACTGTGATCATATTTAGAAAATTTTCAATCAAACCATCTTGCCAATTCCTAAATATGCTGATCACAGCAAAGAAACAGATGTCTCATTTTATGCCATTGCCAGTGATTTAGAAGAGGGAAACTGGTAATAAGCATAAATTCTACTAGACAGTCATGGAAAAGTCAAACAAATGAAGATTTTACCACTTTCTAAAGTCAACAAATAATATGAAAAACAACTATGTAACAAAGAAAAATAATAAATAAAATTGAGAGATTCCAAAAATTACAAAATAAAGAAGAGGAAGGGAGGCAAGATCCCTCCTCAAAAAAAAAAAAAAAAAAGAAAAAGAAAAAGAAAAAGAAAAAAGAAAAGGGAAGAAAACAACACAAAAGAAATAGCAAAAGGAAAAATGAAAGGAAAGATAATGAACAATATTTGACAAAGGTATTGATATTGGAAGAGCCAAACCATTGAAACATTGGGAAAAATGAATAAACAAAGGAAGAAATAAAAATAGAAAATGAATAAAATTTGTGGTAAACTGAGATATTACAGTGAGAACTACTATCAGTACTTCCAAAAGGCTAATTGATGTTGCATGAATAAAATTGCTGTTATATAAAGTACATTTTAGATAACCAAATAGGAAACTGGCTTAATTACCTATACATTTGATTCATGTAAAAGAAACTGAAGCCTTTGAAAGTAGAATGACTCCATTTGTGGTTAAAAATATGTAAGAAGAAACAGAAAATTCTGCAATGTGGGAACTACACTTATGAAAACAATTGAGGAAAAACATCTTGACTGAGTAGAAACCCCAGTTCTTGGGTACTGCAGATAGCTCGATTCAGGAGTAAAATTTCAAAAATATTAAAAACTGCCTTTAGATCTATTGGACAGGTTTTTACATTTTGAAGGAAATTTTTTCATTGTAAAAATTTAAAATAGAGGTATGAAAGGTACAAACTGCCCTGTGTAGTAAAATTCTGAATGACAGTAATATAGTTGTAAGTTTGTATAAACATACTTTGGTTATATACAGCTTTTTTGAGGTTAAATGAAAAAGAAATTGATATATAAGAAAGTACAAACAAACAAAAAATGGAGAAAGAGGTTTAGTACACATTTACAACAATGAAAATGAAAATATTTAGATTGTTCCTATTTTTAAAAGCCAACTCTGAAGTCAACAATTAAAAAATGTCTATTCAAAACATAGCTTACAAATCAAAGGAAAATGTGTATAACTGTTACAATTTATAAGGATATATATCTCACCGGTATAGGCAAAAATGTATCAGAGGAAATAAAATGGTTGTTTTTAAGTATGTTCATGATTCTTCTAATATACAAAACCTTAAAATTTATTTATGCAGAAAATATAATAATCAAATGGGTATTCAATGAATGCTGTCAAGATACTGAAGCTTGAGATGATAAAAATATACAGATAAGATTATGTATAAGAATTTTTACTTTTCTTTTATTCATTTAACAAAGATTTATATAAAAATAAACATAGTAAACATAGTAAACAAATAAAAGGAAGTCAACTTCATGGAAACATAGAATTATATCTGGCAAAGGGGATACATGCTTTCTTCCCAGATTTACTGAAGAAAATGACAGAGATTTAATATATTCAGTTTGTCACAAAACTAATACTAATTTAACCATATCAGTAAGTATTGACAAATTGTTGCTTCTGCTAATTAGTAAGAGTCCTGGGATAAGGCGATCAAAATTAAGAAATAATTTGTCAGTTTCTTGGAAGCCAGAGAGAAAAAAGAATACCAAACCTAGTCCTGAACTAACATTTAATAGTTATATAATGATATTTTACATATTTTCTTGTAAGACTGAAACTATGAGTTGCTTTCTCTCCCTCCAATATAATTGCAGCTTTAATTTCACAAATACATTCTCATATACTTAACTTATTTTGTTAGCACAACAATGTATTCTGAAAGTTCCTGGCACAGTGCCTGACCAAAAACAAATATTTAATAAAATGCCTGCTAAGCCTAAATCTATTTTAGGAAGCAATTGGAATCTTCTAAAATAAAGGACTTCTAAGAATTACATTGAGTCACATCTTGGTAAAGAGTCGTAAGTCTCATTTCCAAATGAATCAACCCAATCTATCCTTTCAAGCACTGTGTTATCCTGGGATGAAGCAGGTCGAAATAAAACAGAAGGCACAACTACTATATTGTAGAACCCAGAGAAATTAATTGCGATGCAGTGACATGATCAACACCATAACGCATTTTGGGATTAATAGAAAACATCTGAGAGGGAAGTGACAGTCACCTTGAAGAAGGCCAAAGTATGGGTAGAAACAAGGGAATTTGTACCTCCAAAAATCAAGTAAAGTAAGATTGAAATAAAGTCCAGTGATTTTAATCAGTGTAATTAATAAAGTCAGTGTCTGGTGAGTGGCAATGATGGGAGAGCTTGAAGTACAACACACCCCTGCTGGCCATCTTCTTACCTGAACTGTAAGTTCAAATTATGCATGAATATAGAAATCAGTTTTTACAAAAAAAAGAAGAGAGAGAGAGATAAGATCTCTTAAAAATTTATTCCAGACTTCCACTTTTTTTTTTTTTTTGAGCTAGGCAATAAAATAGTGGAAGACACAGGTAGTATCAACATTACTGTTCATGGAAGGCTTTGCACACTATTCAGATTTTTCCATTTGACTATTTTGTGTTTCTGAATATTATTTTTGCATATTATTTCAATAAACCAGAATCATCCGGAGGAGGGACAGTGAAAAATGATAAATGACCAGGCTAATTAGACATGATTAAAGTAACTAAGAATGTTTAGTGTGTAGAAGGCAACATTTTGAAGAGACATCATTTTTTTTAGGATGTGGAGATATTAAATAGGCAAAATAGAAATTTTCTAATTCCTGAGAGTAAACCAGGGGCCATAGATCAGTGTTAAAGCGAGATTTCAGGTCAGCTACGAGGAAATAATTTTCTAATAGCTTATAGTATAGCCAAGTATTGTTATTAGCCAGTAACTCCTACATAATTTGCCAACTAGTACTTGCAAAATCAGATTTAATTTGTTTATTTTTTTAACTGGGAAGTGGGTTAGAGGACTCCCATACAATTTTAAGAAAATAATTCGTTAAATATCACTGGCAGCATTTATCAAGTATTTTATGGCTATTTCATATTTATTTATTTATTAATTCTTCTTTCATTTTTCACACATATGACCAAAAATATATCTGTTCATGTTTGCTCAGTGAAGCATACTTGGTAATAGATTTTTGAACATGGAATCATCTTAATCTTCCACATATTATGGTACTATTTCTGCTCTATGAACTATGAAGCTGTTCTTTGAGACTAAGTTGGACATATGGGTAAAATTCTAAGCAGAGAAAAGAGCTGGTAAACAAAAAATTATTGAATTTAGGTTTCAGTAGAATCCACATATGTGAATTTGTGAACGTGTACACACGAGCAAATTCATAGAAAATAACAGAAGAAAATCCATACTAAAATACTAACAGTAATCACCATTGAAGATCAGAATAGAGATTTAAGATAGGAATAGGAAAATTTGGACAGCGTATAGACACTAATCTCTTAAATACTGGATTAAGCTGTGTCATATAGGCATTGCCTGTGCAATAATTTTAATAGATAACAGATATTTTTGTTTTGTTTTGAGGATTATTCAACACAGAAAATGTGCCCTTAAAGAGAAGAGAGATCACTAACTATTTTGGTCTAAAAGTTCATCTACTTCCTCCAAGTAGGACAAATAATAATATATGTCTATAAAAGAAAATGAGCTGGTATATTTTGAATGCTTTTAAAATTTTATTTGTAAAGCAAATACAACAAGGCTGAGTCAATATTATAAAAAATAAACTTAAGTCAACAAGAATTTAGCTACCAGCTGATACATTCATGTTTTATCTGCTCTATCATCCTCATATTTAAAGTTTTCCTCAACAATTTGTGTAAGTTATTTAAGTATTGATGGAATGAGGTAATGCAAATAGATATGGCCAGGAAGATGAAGTGGGGTAGCCACGTTTTAACACCTTGTGTTTTCCTGTAGCCCATAATGCTTTCCTGTTATAGCATGAACTTCAGATTTTAAAGAAAAGTTGGATTTCTGTCCGTTCCACTCCACCAGCTTAAGGTCCATTGCTGACCTACCACATACATAAAATCCATCTGCTTTTTCATTTTTTGGCTTCATCTGAACATCTTCACAAATAGCCATCTGTTCCCTTCTTTTAAGTATCTATTTATCTGAATTTTTCTCTTATCAATTTTACAATTTTCTTGCATATGTCAAAAATTCAATTACATAGGCATATATTAGTATGTCATCTACTCAGGAGGCATCTCAGACAAATCCCCAGGTGGCCGAAGTGCACAGGTAGGACTGAGTGACTAAAAATAGTCCATCTAAAATTAAGGGTGGAGAACACTGAAATAAAATCTTCCAATGCATGAAATCGATAATAGATTTGAGGATCCCTGGAGAGTCATGTGCATATGATTTCCAAAATGCTATCATTTCACTATGTAAAACAATATGAATTCACAGTGAAATTTATTCCCACTATCAGTAATGTATTCCTATTACAAACATGAACTTTGGATGAAGTATACTTTTAGTTGAAGTGAAAAAAGGAAGAAATTACAAATAGACGTTTTAGTGGTTTAGTGGCATTTATATAATTCTAGGCCAAGTTTTTAGGACACACTTACCAAAGAAATTTCTGAGGTTAAATATGAAGGAAACTTTTAACGTATGGGGTGTTTGCTAAAAGTAGAACACTATGACGCACATAAAAAGCAAAAACATTAAAAGCAGTGAACTCTTTATTTTCTCTGCTTCCCTGAGAGCAAAACACCAACAGAAAAATTCTGTATATAAATGATGTTTCCAACTGTGCTGGGAGCTGTGAGTTGTGAGATTATAACTGGGACAACAAGTTTAGATACCATCATCACTAGCACTTTTTGTTCTCATTTAAAAGAAAGCAATTCACTAAAATTCTTACATTTGTGTGTATCAATTTGTAATTAAAATTTCCTACACATGTATCGACATCTACCTATATCATCTATCTATTTATACTTTTGTGTAACTGCATAATGTTTCTATCTATAAAATTTTAACTTTTGTCTACAAGTTGCTATTTCCAAGTAGTGCTGATAATAGATGAACAAATTAAGAACAAAGAAAATATAGATAATGAATATTATTGAACTTATTTAGATGTCAATACTTGCATGAAGGTTTTGGTGCAATGAAATTAATGGTTACATTAGATAGATAAATAGACTTAAAAATAACTCAGAATATGAAAAAGCTGTTGTAGTACATTAAGGGATGTATGAAAGAACATAGAGTGAGTCTGAATCAAAATTTCCTGGTAATCCAGGCAAAGAGATTTTTACGACACATTAAAAGTGTTCCTGTTTCTTGTGGAAGATGATAGTTTTTCTTAGAACTCATGTACAGTTGCAATTCGTTACACAGAGTAATACACAGAGGGCGACATTCTTTCTTCCTCCTGTCAAGATCACACACTGTGTCTCTTAATTGATCAATCACAGTTCACCCCACTAAGACATATTATAAATGGACTCTCGAATTTTGACCTTTGAGGACGTAGTCCATTTGACCCAGGCGTTTCAATGCCAATATATGTAAACATGAATTTTGCTATATATTATAAATCCAAATGTAACATTTTGGATCTAGAGCAGCTCTCTATCTGCCCAGAGCAAATATAAATTTCTTTTCATTTGAGTGAAAAATGCAACCCAGCATGATTATTTCTGTTATAAATTCTAATTATTAAAATGTCACACTCTTGTCTCAATGGCCCCAGCATCATTCTGTACTATATACCCTGTACTCCTGCCCCTCAAATACTCCACCTTCCGCATTCTTGTTGTTTCGGTCCCCTTCTTCTGGGGGTGTGGTCCTTGGAGATGGATCAGATGGTTTTAGCCTAAAGGAACTTCCGTAACACACATTTGACATCCTAGAAACTCATGGCAACATAGGGAAATGCAAGTTGTTGTAGGAAGTTTCTCGCACTCTGAGCCCTCCTTCTCCTGCTTTTGCCCAGATTCCAGGACTGAAAAAAGGCAGAGGTGGGGGACAGTTCAAGGTGCGCCCACTCCCCTTGTCAGGAGAACTGGCATCAGTATGGACAACCACAAATTCAAAAATTCTCCATCTCTCCCCTTGTATACCTTGACATTTAAATGTGGTCCGCATAACTGGAGTGTTCGGGAGCGATTCTTCTGCTGCATACGCCCTTTTCTAGTGGTTTCACAGAGACTGCCCATTGCTGGATAGGTATTTTTCTTAACCGAGATGGGTGTACCACCTACTTTGCTCTCAACATCGGCATTGTTGAGAAAGTAAGAAATAGCTTTCAAGAGCGTTTTTTACCTACTACTTCATAAAACCCGAGTTCTGCTCTGCTGGAAATAGTGCTCCTCCAACAATGTCTCTGCGGCAGCACCAGGAACACTCCGCAGGCCGGCCGAGGAAGCCGGAAGGCTGAAGGCAAAGCAGCACCTGGAGATAGATGCCCGGAGGCGACAAGTGGCAAGAGACTTCTGTCCCCGTGTTGGGGAATGTAGTCAAGCTTCAAAGAATTCGTCACAAAAAGCAACCAAAGATTCAATAACTCTGTAAATTGTTGCAGTATTCTGTGTATTTTTCTACTTTAGTTTTATCCAGTGTGATCAGATAATTCAGTTTTTAAAAATATATTGCAGACAGAGGTTGAAAATCAAAGTTTTAAATCAAAGGCCTGTAGACACTTCCCAACAAATGAGTTTACCAATTTTAACAGATCAATAAGGCCCAAGCCTGATATTTCAGTACAGAACATTGATTTGGCCGGGACCAACTTCTCTGTTCTTGCTGCTCTGGACGCAACAAGGTCAGTGCAGTCAGGGGATGCTTTTGCACAGACTCTTCCCATCCAGAGCATCTTGTCTCTGCACCTTCTTGTCCTTAGGACCTGGACGTAGTTAAGCCTCCCAACTGCACTTCTTCTAGTCACTTGCTAATTATGCCTTTTCTGGGCCCAGACAGCAAACTCCAGCTCCATCACTGACTTGCAGCATGAAACTGAACTCACTCCTTTAGCTTGGTGATTTCCTTTTTTATAAAGTAGGGATAACAGTATCTATTTTGTGTAGTTGCTGGGAATACTGAATTAGCAAATACAGAGAAGTACTGAAGCTACACAAACATCTCATTGCACTTACTTAACTTACTACTTTCATTGTTGTTATTGGTATATTGTTATTGTTGTACCAATGGAAATACAGGCTGGATTTTGAGCACTGGTACATTAAATTTTCTTTACCTTTTTATTTCCAGCACCTCGTACATTGCTAAACACACATGCACGCATACACACAAGCTTAATAAATAAATGAATAGCTAGATTTACAGATGTCTGTTGAGAATGTAATTACTACTAGCCCATCATTTAAAAGTGAGAGGAAAGCTGACAATAGTGAAATAAACTCAGTCTTTGGAAATAGCTGTTTTCACTGATCTGACCATAGTCTAAGAATACACATGAAGAGGTGGTTGAGCAAATGTAGTTAGCAACATAAAACTTGTCGCATAACTACAATATTCCAGATAGTTATTTACCATAAGAATGTTCCTTACCTTACACATGCTAACTTGTTTTTTCTAATAAAATATGATGTATCGGCAAAGTAAAAAGATACCACACATTGCTGCAGAAGAAAAGATGGCATATTCAAATTTGATAATTTAAGAATTGCCTAAAACAGGGGCTAATTTAAATAGGTGTCAACATGTTGTCTGCAAATCAAGAAGGTGCTGGTAATCTGAAGGCTGTGGCTGCACAAATGAAAGGAGAGGAGAGCTTACGGTAATTGGAAGAGCCGCAGAGAGGGCCAGGAGCAGGAATGAGCCCCGGAGAGGGCAGCAGAGCCAGCTGGAAAGGACAGCATAGGAATAAGCACCTAGACTCTACGCTGTCAGATTCCTGCATCCCACTTCCTCTCCCTAGGGGCTCTCTTCATTGCCAAACACCTGGAAGCCAGAGGAAAAGAAACTGGGGGTTTCAACTCAGGTAGTTGGTTTCCACGAACACAGCATAGGGTGTGAAGTTGGAAGAGCCATTTGAAACAGCAAACAAAAGACATGCAATGCATAAAGTCAACTAGGTTGGGAAACAAGGTATAAACAAAGTTAAATATTTTTTTTTCCTTCAGGAATTCTCAGGTCCTTTCCATATTAGTGTAAATTCTGACTCTCAGGGAGAAGGGAGCGAATATGGGAAGCATAACAAATGCAGGAACCATGAGCCCCTGCTCTGGCAGAACTCCCTGGAGGGGCTACTTTTCCATGCATCACAGCTAAGAAAACGAGTCCCTGGATATTTCCTCAAACATCAAGTGAGTTATGCCTAAAGAGTTGGTCTTCCATTTGATCCAGCTATTCCCCTACTGGGGATCTTTCTAGAAGAGTTAAAATCGTCATACCACAGAGATATATGCACAACCATGTTTATAGCAGCGCAGTTTGTAATAGCTAAGTCTTGGAAACAACTCAAATGCCCAACAACCAATGAATGGCTAAAGAAGATGTGGCTTTTCTACACAATGGATTACTACACTGCCATAAAGAAGGATAAACTAGAGTCATTTGTATGTAAATGGATGTTCCTTGAGAATATACTACTAAGCAAAATAAATCAGACACTCATGAGCACACATCGAATTGTTTCTCTGATATGAGAAACCATAACTGTAAATAAGGACAAAGTAGTGTAAGGGATATCATATAAAAGGAAGATCATATACAAAGGAGAGGAGTACCAGAAAGAGGGAAGGGGGGAAAAGCAGGAAGGGAAAAAATGGAAAGAAAGGGGAAAGGGAAATCATGGAGAATTGTAAATAAACCTGCTGTAAATAGGGATGGAGGGAACAGAAGGGAGGGGAGGGTAGGGGGTGAGAACCAAGAGACACCATGTACAGGTACAAAACAAACATGTTAAATGTGATCAATATATGGACAATGTACCATATATTTTTTAACCATATATTTTTTAAACCATGTTCTTGGTTAAAAAAAAAAAAGAGTTGGTCTTCACTGAGAGAGTTCCTCCACTTCACCATCCCGCCCCCAAATCACAGAACTTTTAGAGCTCCACGTGACAGAGAGCTTTCATCCACCTTGCCATGTTCACATGGCAGGTAAAATGATGGAGATTTTGAAAAACAGTGGCCTGTCCAAAAAAAAACCCAGTAAAACAAAAAAACAAAAAACAAAAAAAAACCCCAAAAAACAAACAAAAAAAAGAGTTCTCTCACTCCAGTCTCTAAACCTGGTCATAACACTGTCGACTAGCATTTTGTCAGTGTAGAATACTAAGGAGTTTTAAATACCAGATTTAGAAACAAATACACATGTAGTTCCCACTAATAGAAAATACTTCCTATTTGTTGAACTACTAGGATTTTGAATAGGCTTATATTACTTCTATGGGAAGCAAAGGAATTTGCCCTTTTCTTAAAATAGAATTCATGTATTTATTGCCCTCAAAATTGTTTCTCACAATTTGATTTTTTTTCCCTCTGTAAAACTGGATTTTAAATAAAGTTCTCAGTATTGGTACACAAATCAACAGAGTTCTGTGCAGGTGGCTTTGTCCTTGGTAACAGACACAGCTGTGTCTATCAGACACAAAATATGGTATTTAATTTTGGAAAATTGCTAAAGGCAGGCAGGATAGTATGAGAGAGTCACGTTCAACTGTCAGTCAGGAAGAAACAAAGATGTCATGAACGGTAGTATTTTTTCCAAATGTTTCCAGGCTAGAGTTGCTTTCAGTGGCCTTTCAGAACCACTGAACAATGAAATGGGTAGCTATTTGCCAAGCACATACAGCTGCGTGTCTGTTTGCCCGGGGTGTGTGTTGGCGGCTGGGGGAAATAAGGTTAGGGTCGTAAGAATTGAGGGTAACGCCAGCTCATCCATTACATGACAATTCTGCAGGTCAGAGTGGATTCCTAGGTGGAATTCATATTATAATGTAGTCTTCAGTGCTTCCTCACTGCTGTTCCTCATATTTTATCCCTTTCTTGCCACTGTCCAAGCAACAGTGTCTCACCACAGTGCAACTATTCTGTTGCTAACTCTAGGCAGTTGTTGCTTGCAGAGAATGTGTGGATGGCACCAAATACCTACATGCTTATGAATACAGGTGGCCCAAGTTAAGCAATTATTCAGAGGCAGTTAGGTGAATCAGACATTTTAGTATTTGTCTGATTCAGATCTCTAGTCCACGAAGAGAGGGTTATTTTCTCCCCAGTAAAGTTTTATGGAGTTGTGATGTGGAGAGCAGATGTCCTAGATCTAGCAGTACATGGTGGACTGGAATTGATTCAAAGGTGCCCTTCCAGCCCTTCAGATGAGATATAACAATGCTAATTCTCACTGATTATACTGTAAATAAATAATCAAGACTGGAATATAAGAGAAGTGGCCAGTACTACACAGCATTCTGCTTTCATGCTATCATTTTATTATCATTGTAACTGAAAATACAAAGTCTCCCCTGTTTAAAACATTATCTACTTTATGATGGCAATAGATTTCTATTTAAACACGATTTAGTCACAAGTTGATTCTTCGTGCCTACACGTCTTCATTCTTTGTATCATAATTTCAAAAGACATTCAGTTGCTCTTCTGGCTAAATTCACTTCCCAGACTTTTTTTTGGTCAGCATCCTCCCCCCAAATTTGAGCAGCAACTAAATTTGAAGTGGCTATCCATGCTAGTCTAGTTAACACATGCTATGTGCACAAGTATTGCAAGGAAAAACTAGTTTTTCCTGAGCTTGACATCCCTAGGATGATTCTAAAAAACCCTAGTCCATGAACCTAAACTTCAAAATGTCAACTGTATTACAATTATGAATAATAGGAAACTGTTATTCCTGAGGGAAATAAGAAAAGAAATGCTTCATAGATTTTTTTTTTAGCAAAAACAAATGATTAGCATGTTGCCACCAAAAGGGAATAAAGCCTTTAATATGGAATGTCCCCCAGGTCTCCTTTCTGGAAACAAAATTCATAACCACCTGCCATTTGATGAAATCTAATAAATTCCTGATATAGCATATACTTCTCCAAAGTGTTCATTGGGTGGTTTTTTTCATTTTAAGTGAAAAGTAGGGCTATAAGCCTCATCTGCACAAGAAGATAAGGGTAAATACAGTGTGCTTTAAATATAAAGTTGTTTTCATTAGAAAGAAAACATAACAGAAATATTTAAATGTACGTAATTTCTTTCCACAGTAATACTTTCAGCAATTACTTTAACTCTACCTGCCAGATTCAAGCAACTTTTTAAAATAGATGTCAACTTTACTCTTAACTTTTCATTTCTGTTTTCATAAGGAATATATATATATATTCTGTTTTCCTAAAGTGTGTGTGTGTATATATATATATATACATATATATATATAGTACTTTAACTTATGCTTTGACTCATGTGCTTTGACTCATGTGGTTTCATTTCCATTGTTTTTTCGGTGAATAATTACAATTTGGAGGGCTGATAACACACAGGGTAAGTGCATTTGAAACATATCTTGCCAGTGAATTTTCAGTGAACACAAATTTAGGTCTAGAATCAAGAGTTAGTCCTGGGGTTAATGACTAGTTTAGAAAGCCCACATGTGACAAAATTCACACAGCCTTCCTACTTGTGCACAGTAAAATGCCACATACTTGAATTTCATCGTATCCTATTATGTTATAATCTCCCTATAACAAATCTGGAAATCGGTATACCTGGAAATAGCTGCTATTAAAAAAGTGACGGTGTTTACGCTTTGTGCTACACTTTGTGTAATCATTTTTATATACATTGTCTCTACTCACTTCTCACCTTGGGAGGTCTTTATTTTATGCCCCTCTAACAGTCTGAAAAACTAAAGCTCAGAAGAGTTAAATAAAATGGGTTTGTGTTCAAATCTGCTCTTTGCCTGCTATACTTGGGTTGATAATTTAATTAGCACATAGAGCAAACAACTAAAATCAGCATTTCTTGATTTTAATATGAGCATAATTTATTTTTGATAACAAGAGAAGCTTTTATATTATTTTTAAATATTAAGGTAAATGTCATCTGGACAATCTTCCAATCAACTCCACACAGTAGATTCTGGAATTTTTCTTCTTTTATTTCTCTTAGTTGGAAATATTTCTCTTACTTCAAGTCTTAAATATTTATTTCAGAGAGGGGCTGGGGATTGAGCTCAGTGGCTAGAGTGCTTGCTTCACAAGCACAAGGCCCTGAGTTCAATCCCCAGCACTGGAAAATAAAATATTTATTTTAGAGAAACAAAAGTCATTTTAGCTCAAAATAAAATAATAGAAATGACCACCTTGAAGTTTCCACCAAAAAAAAAAAAAGAAAAAAAAACCAAACCCAAAACTGAATTAGTTACCACCCTAGCTGGAAGTGTATAGTACTTATGGGCATGCTGGAATTGGAAAATCTATTTATAGGCCCAGAAAAATGTCTTATAAAAATTTTGTAAGATAGCGAGAAACTTAGTATATCAGTGATAAATAGATCTTAACATATCTAAAATGGTATAACTACTTTTGTCTATTGCTTTTAAAAATTCTTTATGCTACACCTTGGCTGTATTTGTCATATAAAACTCTTTTTCTTGTAATTACCTTTGAATGAAGACAAAATCATGCACCATATACCCTGGGAAAATGGGCATATTATATGTGCAGATACTTTCTTTTTACTAACTTGTGTTACTATGTGGCGGTATTCAACTGAGCTAGAGCAGATGGGGTGAGAAGGCTTGAGCTAGTGTAAGCCATTCTTAAGAGAAACAAGTTTTGTGCACATCTTTAAATAAAGAGTGTGAGATTTGATGGCATAATTTAGCAAACAATAGAGAGAAGGACCATGCGGAAGCCCTTTGTGCCACAAAATCTTACTGTTTCAGGAATGAGGTAATAGAGAGTATTTAAAATAAAACAGACCTGAGCTGTAATCCCCACTGTGCCTGGGTGATCGCTGAGCCTGGGCGTCCTCATTTGTAGAACAGGAGTAACCACAGTAGCAATAATTTCATGAAATTCTTTAGAGAAGTATTATTTGTAGTGCTCCACAAACCCTACTTTTCTACCCTTTACAATTGCCACTGCCCCTACTATTGTTTGTGTATTAGTGCCTCCGTTTCCTGCTCCCTGGCCCAAGCTCTAGTTTCAAACCTGCTACTACCCTTTCCCTCTACATTGACATGATCGTTCCTGCACAGCCTCATTTCCTCTTATTTCTACTTCTTCTAATTTATGCCTCAGACTGTTGTCTATTTATATGTTCATATTCTGTTTTGAACTCTAAGCAAATGCTTTCTCTACGTTATAAACAGAAATGCACACTTAAAATCAGTGTTTCTCAACTGAGGACAGTTTTGAACCACAAGGGCCATCTAACAATATCTGGAGGTATTTTTGGTTCTCTTTACTAGTAGTGTGGGGAGTTATTCTTATCTGGCAATATAGGCCAGGTAAGCTGCTAAAAATCCTATAAGTACTTCTCCACCCAATAAAGAATTACCTGGCCCAAAACATTGAAAGTGCTGAGGTTGAGAAACCCTGCTCTAAGTGGATCCTGATGCTGTACATGAAATAAATTATAAAATACTGAGATGGGCAGACAGACTTTGATGAATGCTTTAGACAGATGAGCTTGAGTCATCTCCCCTATCACCATGGAAAATTTATTTAGTTTGTTTTTAACCTCGGAACATATAATGAGTTATGTAAGAAGGGTGCGTAAGCTTTTGAGCTCAAATAATCACCTGTTGCTGTCAAACAAATACAAACACTACTACATTACGGCAGAGAGCCAGGCAGCCGATCTCTTAAAATCCTTCAGTTCTCACAACTGTAATTCCATATTCAAAATCTTCCATCCTTTTCCACTGCTTGAATGAAGCCCTTGTTTTTTTGCCATGGCATTCAAGGCTTTCCACAGCCTGCCAGCTGCTTGGCCTTTGTTCCCCGGCATGAATGTTTGCTCCCAAGAGTTTGGCTTGTTCTTTGGTCGCCATTCATACATTTATGATCTGCTACCTACCACAGTCCTTTAGTCTTTTCCAGTAGACCAAATCCACAAGGCATGTTCGTTTGTCTTGCCCTTATTATCACTTCCATTCCCTCATTTTGGCAGAAACGGTCAAACAAATATCAGAAAAAAAAGCCTGTAATCCCAAGCTATTTACTTTACATGGTTTGCCACATGGGCAAAACAATCCGGAGAATTAGACACTGTCTTCTCTCACTACACAAGCAAACTGACACTGACAGGGTTACAATGACAGTCCAGTTGGTAAGGGAAAGACCCAAGAGCAAGATGCAGACTGTGTGATTCCAGCTAGAATCTCTTGCACGTCCTAGGAGATGCAGAAATCTTTTCCTACTATGTGAAAATATAAGTCCAATCCATATTTTGTTAGAGATGACCAGATTCAAAAGGATGACAAAAGAAAAATAGAACAATGAAAATAAGTACATTTATCAAATGCTTTTTTTGTTTTGTTTTTTTTTGCAAAGGCATGTTCTAAGCATTTGGAAAACATTGGATGCATTTAATCCTCTTATCAGCCTCGTGAGAATGGAATCTTTATTATCCTAGATGACAGCAAAAGACAACAAAGTGACTAAGTCACCCCCTAACATGACAAATCTAGTTAAAGGGAGATAAGGCTTTATACCCAGGAAAAATGATTCCAGCATCCAGTGCTTGTAGAAGCAAATATCTCTAGAAAGAAAAGGAAGGAGGAGACCAACTTTTGTTAAATTGCATGAGCCTATTTTATATATAGATACATACATATATTTGTATGTATGTATCCTGCATATACATACATATTAATACCTGCATATACATACTTCTACACATATGAAAATTCATTTAATCTTTAAAATGCTCCAAACTGAAAATTTGTAGCTGATGGTATTTTTCCCTTTCCACTGCACAGAAAAACTGCCTGCTGCTACCTCTTCTTTTGTCAGAGACTGATAAGGGCTGTACAATCTTGTAGTCAAAACATCTCACTAAACACCTTCTTTGGCGGCAATGCCTATCTTGGAGTGTGTTTGGTTTCCTGGCTGCTTTATTTGTTTACAACAATGCTCTTAAAATTGTCTCTACCATCTGTGTGAGGTCTAGTTCCTTGAATGAAAATGAGATATTAAAATGCCATCCAGATGTCTAGATGCATATCCGCATTAACATATTATGCAAATTGTAATGAGGCATTTTTTTCCTTCTTAAACAAAAAATATTTTTAGATGAAGTGCAAGAAAGTAAATAAGTGGAGGCAAAAGAAAAATTTTAAAAGCTAAAGAAAAGAAGATGCATCAGATTTACATTGCTTATCTTTTTATAATGGCATCTCGTAAAACCATGACTTGAAAATGCTTTGTGTGTGTCACCTTGCAAAAGAATGATAAATGCCAATAAAATAGCAAAATTCATCCTGTAAAAGTAAAATCATGTATTCAAGATATATTGTTTTTATAATAGAAATTACATATTAGAAAGTTTAGTGGAAAAATTAAGAGCCTTCCTCCATTCGATATCCTCATTCTAACATGGTGTGTATTATCTTTTAAAGCTGTATGTCAATTCTTTCTTACAGAAACAAGAAGTAAAATTTGACTCAAATGATTTTATGTAAAAATTTAAAAATCAGTGGGAGATTAAAACTGATTCCATATATATGGGTGTATTATGTGGGGAATGAGGAAAGGAAATTTCTTTAAAATATTACCAGAATTTCCATTAAAAATACAGTGTATTGGCATTAATAATAATCATCTTAGACTTCAGAAAGAGTTATAATTTGTGAAGGAAAATTTTCCTGATTCAATTTTTAATTAATGTGGGTTTAACCTGATATTTCTTCTAATCACTTCTATTTATAAATTCTGAATATCTTTTCTCGGGTTACAGCAATATAAAAGTTTTCAGTTCCAAATGATTTAATTCAAATGCTAAGATTTTTCTTTTCTTCACAATAAAGAAACTAGAATAACAGCATTGCTTTACAAAACACATTTTCCAATTTCGATGTTTTCTGAGTGAGTATTTAAATTACAACAGTATTTATTTATGGTGAACTCTGGGATATATCCCAGAAATAACTAATTCGTTTACCACTATTGAAAACTTTGACATATAGTGTATAGTTTAACATAAGTATGATCAGCAAAACAAAACTAAGTCAAAAATATTTAGGGTCATGTTATTTCTGAGCTTTATATTAATGATAGATTTTCTTTTTTTCTCAATGAGTTCATTCGCTAAACAGACTATTAATACATATTAAGAACAGTTGAAGTGGCTTATGCTTTCCGAATTATTATTATTATTATTTTTTTGTTTGTTTGTTTGTTTTTTGTGCTGGGAATCGAACTCAGGGCCTTGTGCTTGCAAGGCAAGCACTCTAACCACTGAGCTAAATCCCCAGCAACTTTTTCATCAGAGATGTGGCATGATACTAAGAAAAACTTAGAAAAGATAACATTAGCAAGAATGTGGAAGATGAATTGGAAGTGGGCAAGCAACAGCAGAAGAAATGATGAAGAATTGAAAATACAAGTTTGAATTAGAATTGTTTGCTACAGTGTAATGAATCAGTGAAACTTTCTATCATCTCCATTCCCTTACAATTAAACTGTGTTGAAGAGTACAAAGAGAAAATGAAGATAATTATTTAGTAGATTCAGTTCAGCAAACACTAGCTCGAAAGAATGAGATGATCCAGGAGTTCTTTCCACCCACACACTGAGCTGATGTACTGTCTCTGGCATCCACCTGCTTTGCATCCCTCCTTCACTCTGAGAGATACACCAGCCACCCTGCCCTCTTCAGACACGAATCTCCATAGCCAGTCGCCGCCAAATGTACCAAGTTCTTTTCAGTAATCACAAACAATACTGAGAGAATATACTTCAACACAAACGTTCTTTTTTCCCTGATAGCTAACCCAAATACTAGTAAGTCAGAATCCTAAGGGAAAATACAAACACAGCATTTACTGTCATGGTCTTGTCTCTCAGAACAGTAGAATTGTGACTTTCAGGACAAGAACCGCCATAGAAGAATTATACTGCTAGTCAGTTGTGCTGGCTTACACCTGTAATCCCAACACTCTGTTAGGCGGCAGTAAAAGGATTGCAAGTTTGAGTCCAGTCTGGGCAACTTAGCGACTTAGAGAGACCCTGTCTCAAAATAAAAAAGAATTAAAAAAAAAAAGAAATTAAAAAGGGTAGGGAGGTAGCTTAGTACAAAGGCTTTGAGTTCAATCCCTAGTAACACACACACGCATGCACACACATACACACACAAATTGGACCGCCAATAATACCTGGCCAAATTACCCAAAAGGACACTAGGTTGATTATCTATTCATAAAAATAAACAAGAGAGGAGCAGAGTGTTATTTGTGAGAGAAGTTTGTATTTCACTTCATAGTGCATTTTGAATTAGCAGAAGTACAATATAACCCGGCCCACTTCTGCATTCTGTATACCATCTGGACTCCACCTAGTTAGTACTCAATGATCTGGATGTCACCTCTGCAAGAAGAGATCATGTTTTCCCATCCCTGTTTCGAATGCCATTGCTTTAAAAAAAGATGAACCCGTGCAATGGCAAACTCACCCCTCAGAGAATGTCATTTTACAGAGTTTAACATAAAAACTAATTCCTATGTTTTTCCTTCACACTGTTGTTCAATCAATAATATTTATTGAGCCTCTATCAGGTACCAATCACTGTCTCATTTCTGATAGTCACACAGTGCAGACCCATGTGACACTCCTCTATAATACTACAGGGAAAAGATGGTCCAATCATTTCCCTTTTAGTAGTTCAGCTTTCCCATCCATCCTCTAAAATGCTATGTCCGGATATTGAAAATTGTATCTTTGATGAAACCATCCTGTACTCAAAATTTTTCATTGACTCTCATCATCTAAAGAAATAGATGGAAAGAATTCATAATATTTTAAACTTGTCATCATTTGGCACAAAGCTAGCTTAGTACTTTCTCCTTTGTACTTTAGTCAAGTTCCCCTGAAGTACTGAAAGCCCACTCAGTTTGTTCTCCACAGTGCCTCCCTATCTCTTTGCCTTTCTTCCAGGAATGTGTCCATCTTCAGATATTCAAATTGCCCCAATTCTCCAAGAAAACAAAGCCAGTGACCCCTAGAGGATAGTAGCACAGCCTTTTAGAAAAGATTTTATCCACAATGCTTTTATTGTATTCTACTGAGTGACACTGCTTACACACAAATCATACTTGTATGATTTATGAATTTTCATAAACCGAACACACAGAACACCATTCAAAGGAACAGAGTATAGTTCCATGCTCCAGAGGGTCACTCATGCCCCTGCCTGTCACTGTACTCCTTAACTGTGACTCTTTCCTGTTTCCCGCAGCACAGATATTGTGGCCTCTGTGCTGCACAGATGGAATTATACAGTGTACACTCTTCTGTGTTTGGCTTCTTCCACTCAGTGTAACACTTATGAGATTCACCCATGTGTTGTGTGGGACTGTAAGTTTTTCAGACTTTTGACTATAATTCAGGCTAAAATGCAAGTCATCATAGTTTAGTAATTCATTCTACTTTGATGGACATTTAAGTAACACCCATTTTTTACTATAGTGAACAGTGTTGTCACTATTTGAACACATAAACGCATTACTCTAGGACATATAGCTATTTTTTAAACTGCCTCATTGACCATACCATACTATGAGCCTCTTTATGCCAGTGTCTCTAGCGGCCTCCTCCTCACCCCTAGAAGCTTGCCTGCAATATTAATGTAATAAATATGAGTAACCATAAATTGAATACATTAATATATAAAATTCATTGGAAAAACACCACCTTATTTAAAATGTAAAATTAGGCTGGTTATTTCTACTCCTTTACATAATCTAGATCATTGCTGCCCTAACAGTATCCAAATGTTTCATGAATGGCCACCACTGGATTCCCAGGCTGACCCTGGAGAAGGTCAGTCATCTTTTCTAATTACTGCATCCTTCAAATCTAAGGAATAGAGTTAAGGTGATGAAAATTGCAAAGAAATCCCCATATATTTAGCAATAAGTATGTTAGAAGAGTCACAATTAAGATAATATAGAGTATCCTAAATACAAAAGTCCATGTACTTTTCTAAAATGAACAAATCTTCCATTCAATGAAGCTGATTCTGGTTCCCAAAAGACTAATAAAGCCAGGGTATGGCTCTCACTAAAACTGAGATTTGTGCATCTCCACATAGCTCAAGAGACCCAAGAGAGATACTGTAAATTTTTCCACTCGCAAAGGAAAAACGGGCAATGAATTTTGCTAGTTTTAACACCAGATCCACACATGCTCTAAAAATGTTCAAGGGCAGCCAGCCCTTATTTATTGTAAGTCACTCTTAACACCAGACCTAATCGTCCCCAGTCTTAAATTTATGCTCAGATTTGTGACCATTCATTATCACCACTGTAGTTAAAAGTGTTGTGAAGAGCCAAATCCATTTTGGGGTATACGCTTGATTCCTTTAATATTTTCTGTAAAACAGCACAAAAAAATTCAAAACATGTTCATTTGAACTACCTTCTCAGATGCTTCAGCTCATGTAAATTGAATCTAAGTAATCATTCCACCCAATTCTCTTTCCTGCATTCTCTCACAAAATGACTTGACAAACTTAATTTTCTCTTACTCATCACTTTTACTGGTGAGCAACATCATTACATTTTGGATTTTCAAAAACCAAGCTGGTTCTCTCATTTCAAAGGTCAGACAGAAAAGAGTTCAAGAACTGGATTTGATAAACTAAAAGGAACCTGTCCAAAGTGTATCAGAGCCAGGCATGGTGGTGTGCCCCTGTAATCCCAGTACTCTAGAAGGTTGAAGCAGGACAGTTGCAAGTTTGAGTCCTACCTGGGGAACTTAGTGAGTCCCTGTCTCATAATAAAAAATAAATAAATTAGGGATGTTGCTCACGGTGCAGGTCCCTGGTTAGTCCCCAGTACCACACATACACACACACAAACGAACACAGAAAAACCATACTAATACTTTGGCTTTTGATCATAATACAAAGCATGTATTTAACACCAGGTATTCCCCAAATGTCTTAGTTACTTTCCTCTCATTGCCGAGCCGAAATAATCAACACTCAAAGTTAGGGGAAGAAAGGTTCACTTGGCTCACGGTTCGTACAGGTTTTAGTTCACAACCAGCTGGATCCGAGGCAGGGTGGCGAGGCAGGCAGGCAGAAGGCAGCAAGGTGAGCAAGGGATACAAGCAAGGGATGACAAGCCTCTTTCTGTCCCTTTTATTTTATCCAGGCTACCTCCCACCCTTAATCCCAGCACCTTTAATCCTAGATCACATCCTTGATTCCAGCAGAGCTATACCAAACCAATCAGTGGACTAATTTAGCAATCACACACTCTAGATCCAGCCACACCTGTGACCACTTGAGGCTTTGGGGGGACATCTAGACATAAACCATAACACAAACCATAACACCAAACCACAACACCATTCGAATAACTTAAAAACAAGTGTAAAATATATAAAAATGTACATTTTTGTGGGCAAAATTCTAATGATGACCTGAATTTTTATTTTTGCAATTCTTTATACTTTTAATAAAAAATTGTACATATCTTATTCCAACAATATATCTAATTATGTTGTCTTGTGTATAAAACGCAAATTTTTAAAAAGTATTTACTGATAGGTATCTTGCAGAATACTTTGCCTATACACTTGTACAGCCAGGCATGGTGGCTCACACCTATAATCCCAGTGCTCAGAGGCTGAAGTAGGAGCTGCATAGTGGCCAGCCTGGGCCACGTAGTGCATTCAAGGTCAGCCCGAACTATGTAGTGAGACCCTGTCACAGACAAACAAACAATAAACAAAAAACCCCAGAAAAACAACAACAAATACACTTGTATATACTTTATCAGCAAAAGGAAAAAAATTAAATATAAACAGAAAGTATCAAAGGGAAAACAAAGAAAAAAGACGTACTCTGTAAATTATAAATTAAGAAAAACATTATGAATAACCTAAAACTACACTTACTAATTTAATAATTAAGAAAAGTTCAATGCTGCCAGTGAATCAATTGAGAATTAAAAAAATAAGTACCTCTGCAAGTCAGCTCAAATTGCTGCTCTTTTCTGTCGATTGAAACAAACATGAGACTCTTCTGAGAAACAGGTCATACACCCAGATACCCTCTTAGCACAACATGGTGCATGGGTGTGCATATGCATGTGTGTGTGTGAGTGTGTGTGTGTGTGTGTGTGTGTGTGTGTGTGTGTGTGTGTATGTACTGAGGATGGGAAAAGATCCTTTTCGGCTATGTACACTAATCAGGTTAACTTCGGTCAATAGCAATTTGATAGTTATGAAAAATACTTCCTTCTCTGGGAAACGATAGAAAGAAAAACTATCACTATTGTTCGTGGAACCCAGAATAGTGCTACTCTAGCCATTTTGTCCTAAGACATAATGCATGCATGCTACTACTAGAGAAGGAAATGTCAAGACATGACTTTCTGTAAAATTTTATATATTTTTGCCCAGAAAACTATGCATCCTTGCTAGTTAATATAAGTTGAATGTTTGCTCTGAGCCATAAAATGGTCTAGAAGTTTTGCACACATATTTCATTTAATCCTGTATCAATATCTTCCCTATCATAGCTCCTAGTTTTCTTTTTTTATTCCAGCCAGATAAAATTCAACATCTTCTCCCACAACAAACCTCTAACTTCTGCCCTATAATAGTCTCCTCTAAAGATATACTGATACACTTATGCAAAACTACATATGCAAGAGAGCAAATGAATGGGCCAATCTTGGACAACAGAAGATAGGAGGGATTATATAAATACTTCTCTCCTCAATCCCTTAGAGATAATTCTACAGTGAAGTAGGCCCAGGCCCCCCAGGGTGTAAGCAGTGTTAGTATCCATTGACTAGAGCAGGAACAGCACAAAACACAGCTGGGGTTTGTTTGTCTCCTTCTCTGTTTCACTTCTTCTAAGTGCTTACTCTTTGGGATCATGGCACAGAACAAACCACCTGCACCCCCATCCCTTATTTTAGGCTCTGCTTTTAGGAAACTCTAGTCAAACGAAACTTTACATCTAACCAATAAGGAAGCTGCTATATTATTCCTATTTTGAGATGAAGATATTGATGTACAAGTAGCTTTCATAACTTACCCCAGATCACATCATTACTACGTTTTACCCTTGATCATGAGCCCAGGCAGCCCAGTTCAGAGCCTTTGTTCATATACTACAGTTTACTGGCTCTTCAGTCCTATCAGAACCACACCAAATAAAAGGGATAGCCCTAAAGAAGAGGCCCATGGTCCCTGCAGAAGGAGATCAGCTAGTGTTGAGTAAATCACATAAATTCATGCATGTCTGCATGAAATAGCATCACCTGTCTAGACAAATGACTTCTTTTTCTGCAGTGTATTGCTCACATTTCACCAGGCCATCTCAAAATTCCTCCTAACAATGTGCTAGTGAGTTTATTAAAAATCGGAAGACCATAAGGTCTGACAAAATTGTCAGCAAGGATTTTTCCCTTTCATGTATCTTCATTCTGTCACCCTAGGAATAAAGAGAAGTTCTGGGCTAGGGAAAAAGTATTGCTTGAGACCAAACTTGGATACCCAGCCTAGTTCCTCAGTACCCTCTGTGATATGCCCCTATCTGATGCTATAGAGAGCAGAGATACTCAACTAGAGTAGCATAAAATACCTGAACAAATAAATCATAAATCGGTTTTTAAAAGCTTGAGTTTGGAAAGCACAATTGTTAACATTAATTGAGTTCTTACTGTATACACTTCAGGGTATCTGAAAAGCTGGAAAACCTTAGATAAACTTATTTTAAAGTTACTTCCTTTACATTTCCAATGAGTGTTTTTTGGGTCTCTTTTTGTTCAGAAGTACCAATGAGGCCAATTATAAATAATCCAAAATTCACTAACAGTTCTTCAAAACTCTCCAATCACAGGGAACATACTACATTTTTATACATCTAGTAGCCTATTGTCCTACAGTTCTGTGTGTAACTCCAAATTCAGTATCCTGCTGCGAAGCTTCCTATTAGCAACTGTGTATAACTTAATAGTATCCGGTGCCTCAATTTCAATTTATTTTATTGTCCGTGAGAGCTTAGCACAATACCCTTGAGGGCTAGAATCCTTTCAAGCAAATAGCATGTTGAGGGAAATTTTCTTTCTATGGTCAACAGACTGTCTCCTAAAGTAGTTAAAACGAGTAACTTTTTTTTTTTTTTGGCAAAGCTGGATGATGCAAAATGATTAAATTCAGCAATTTAAATCTAGACATCAAGGCTCTTTGAAATGGTTAAATATGGCTTTAGTTACATTTTTTCAAAGATTAGTGGGATTCCTTTTGCTTTTTTTCCAATGAAGCTCTACCCACTGAAGGTCATACATCTGGCCTGGATGCCATCATACTCTGATATGAGGCCACAGTCAGGGTGGTACCCAGCCAGTCTCGGAATGAAGAAGGTTAAGACCAGATCTCCTGTAGCTTTGAGCATCTGCTCTTCTGTAAATGGTACTGTTGCCTTCACACCTGCTGGGGCTCTGATGAAAGGGCTAGTTTCCTGGCAGACCCCCACATCAGGACATGCCCTCCCCTCATGTCTCTGCCCGTGTGCACCAAACCGGTCTGAAGCAGTGAGAAGCCACAACTCCTAGTTCCCTTCTGCCTCCAGAAGTCTTTCCAGAGGTGAAGAGACTGATCTCACAGAGCAGTTCATGGGCCGCTATCCTGGTCTCCCCTAGTCTCAGGAGAAACACCATTAGTAGATTATTTAACTTTTCCCTATTTTGATTTTTTTTTCTTTTGCAGAATGATCATCAAATAATACTTATTGCCAAAGTGTTATAAGGAATCCACAAGATGTTTTGTTTTAGTTGCTTAATATACACTTTTTGGAAAATAGAAACAATCTACAAATTCAAATTTATCTCTGGATTGGTTCTAGGATTTTTATTGCAAGTTCAAACTTCAGACGTAATTTAAGCATTTTCCTTTGTGGCTTGAACACTTATGCACAAATTTGCCTATCTATAGGTGATCCGTTTAGGTCCAATCAGATCCCATAACATGACTTTGTGCTCACTGCTTTAAAGTTAATGTATTTCTCACTTATCTCCTTGACATTCTCCACTCACATCCTACTTTTTGATATCTCAACAGTCTGTCTCACAATGTCAGTCACTTCTATTTATGCAGTGTACTCTTATTCACAATTCCTGTTTCTTGCACCATATATCTATCGATTCTTACAACACATATTATAAGTATTCTCCACGTACAAAGTAGGGAATAACAGGGAAAATAAGCCAGAGAAAGTCCATTCAGTGTTTCCTCTCAAGTCCCTCAGACTGTGATTATCTGCAATACTATAATTCTAAGGTTCATATGTGAATCCATTTGCTTTCTCTCTGAAGTATCATAAGAAGTTGCACATACTGAGATGAAGATACTTATCAAAGACACACATACAATAATCAAACCATTGATTTCTTTTTGTTTGTTTGTTTTGTTTGTTTTTTGTTTTTTGGTGCCAGGAATCGAGTTCAGGGCCTTGTGGTTACAAGGCAAGCACTCTAACCACTGAGCTAAATCCCCAGCTCCAAACCATTGATTTCTATCAGGTACTTTTCTTATTCTGTCCCACAAAAACATGGTGACTAGTCTCTTACAGTTATTAAGAGAACACATGCACAAATAAACACAAAAGTACAGACTAATTTTATAAGGAACGCAGTATAGAAGGCAAGGAGCACCTTCTCATCCATGAAATCATATATGTACTAAAATAAAATAATTATTTTAAAATGTCACTCATTTGGCATATTTATTGAGCACATACTGCTTCTCAATTTTCTGTATCATTCTGTCAAAACAGCTCAGACTTCCACAGTTTTATGTTACTGTAACTATCACCAAAAATTTTAAATAGGGGAGAAATCTGAAATCCACAGTATTTTTATAACCTTCACACAAACATTTTCTCCCCATATTCCAACCTCAAAAATCTTTAGGGGCTGGGGATTTAGCTCAGTGGTTAAAGCGCTTGCCTTGCAAGCACAAGGACCCGAGTTTGATCCCCAGCACCAAAAAAAAAAAAAATCTTTATAACTAGCATCAAGGATTTAAGAACTAGGGTCTTAACTGCATCTGAAACACTGTTTAATTCTTTCTGTCCCTCCACTGAGTGGCTTGTCTGGACTTAGTATATGTTCTAAATGCTTTTGCTCCTGTAGTCCTTTTGCAAAGCATTAGTCTAGAGTTGGCAACATTGAGCAATTAGAGTGTTTCACAATGCATAAAATTGCAGATATAAATGCATTCAGTAGATTATTTAGTGATTACAATATATCTTTTTAGATTGGATAATAATTTTTCTTTGGAATGGATGTAATGAAGACACATTTAAAGTCAAGAGGAATGAATTCACTGATTCACCTTAAATCATCTACTTCTTCAATATTGGAAGCCAGCTAAAATATTGAGTTATACAAGTAATTTGTAGGTTAGAAAAGAAATAAATGCATGTTTTTATTCCAAGGAAAGCATTTATCATTACTTTAGATGCTACCTAGATTATAAAATAATGAATCTACATCTTCCCTGCTTGAATTGATTGGAAGGTCTCTAACAACGTGAACAGTATTTTCAAAATGTAATTGATCTTTCCTTTGGCTAAAATAAATTACAAAAAGGTGCGAACATGTTCAGTAATGCTAATGACTACCTCAACTGCACAGCAGAAAGCAATACCGCTTCAGTCAGGTATTTGCAGGACAACACCAATTAATGATCAAAAAGACTAACCACATAATTCAAGTACAAACAACATAAACAATACACTGACCTGAAGCCACTGAGCAGCTAAGATTTCTACATTTAAAGTAACCACTTTTCATTTCAGGAGAAATCACCTGGGCCATAAAAATGTACATCAGTTTTTTTCAATAATCAGCTAGGAAGAAAATGAAAGACCCACATTAGCAAACACAGGGACATTTCACATAAATGAGAGTATCATAGTAAAAAGCTTCCTTTTGATTCAGTTTAGGAGAAGAAGAAAAAGGAGAAGAAAAAAGTAAACATGAAAATAATTCCGAGAAGACTCAAGGAAAAAATGTTTTACAGACAAGTTCAGATATGACAGTTTGGTTTTTTAAAATGAAGCAAACAGGTATTTGAGAAAGACGATGGAGGAAGTCAGAACAGGCGGTCCTCCACTGTGTGAGAGGTTAGGCTTGCCGGCGCCAGATCATGGTCAAAAGACTGAAGGTGGCAGTTTGCTACCAAACCCCAAGATACTTTTTATTTTTCATTTAATGAGATTATACTCTGGTTCTAGTCTGATTCAATTATATGTGTCCTATTTCTAAGGCTTAGATATTGTTAGACTTAAAATAAATTTATGCATTTTATTCGAGTCTTTTCTTCCTAGCTAAATCAAAACTAGCAGAAAACTGAAGCAAACTGAAATATAACCTTAATATCATAATGTTGCTGGACATACATCTAGTTTAAAGTGATGAGACAGTGGGTATATACATAGCCGTAATTTGTGTGATATACAATCATTAAAATCATTTTTCTCTGTAAGAGTTGCAGTAAAGTATTATAAAATTGATACATACGACACTGGCAGTGGGCGTGGTGGATTGCATTGCTATTTCACGCTCCTTGTCATTTGCTTTGGCCAACGATATATAGACAAGAGTAACAATGTGACAGCACCAAGCCTCAAGAAATCTGGTATTCTTGCTTTTTTGCATTTCTGCCACCAGCTAGCCTGCTGGTCCAAAGACCACAAGGGACATGTGGGTCTCTCCCCCAGTTGACTTACTGATCTATGGCAATAAACAGAAACAGCACTTGCTACAACCTAAAGCAGGATGCCCTAGCCCATCTTCTTTAGGCACATCCCACTCCACCTGCAGGTACATAGGTAATAATGAATGATTAGTGCAGTTTTAAGCCCCTGGATTTGTTATACAGCAAGTATAAACCAATACAATGGCATAATAAACAGAAAATTTAGCTTCAACTACCTAAACCTTTTAATGATTCCTCTATTTCTCATGGGATTTATGTTCTTTAGACGTTCATTTATTTAAAAAAAAAACATGATGCACCAACTAAGTGCCAGGCATTGTATTATATACTGGGGATACACCATGAAATAAACAATGTCTATGTAAATTAATGAGATAAATGTAAGGAATAATTATAGAATAGTTTGTTAAATGTTGAAAGGAGACTTGCTCCTGCTTTATCAGCAAATTAGGCATTTTGATCTTCTGATCAGTCAGGGTCTTTTCCTTGTCCAAAGCAACCTATCAGTAAAGTCCAAGAGATAAAAAGAAATACAATTCCCTCTCTGCTTTCCCACATCAGTGGTCTTGGGTTTGGGCTGACAATCTAAATCACTGTGCACAATGTGCCTCAAGTAATGCCAGGTCTACTGAGCTTTGGAAGAACAACCAGAAAGGCAAAAACTGCGCATGCCAGATGGGACCGTACAGTTCCTGTGACTCCCAGACACAGCTCCTGTCACCAAAAAGACAGTCAAGACAGAAAAGCTAAGTTTGTGATGAACCTGAGCTTTAGAAAGCCACAGCTGAGATCATTCCCATCTTTTTTTTCTAGTTCTTTAGGCATTTGGTCAGTTACATGATTTGGTCCTATACTCTACAGTATTGGCATCTCATCAATACTTGGTACTCAAAAATCAGGTGCCTCTGTCATTCCTGTACCTCATAACTTGATTATCTTGATGCAATATAGATAAAGTTCTAGAAATTCCTTGAGTTAATGTCACAAGGACACTTGACCATAGGCCAGTCTTGGGTGTCCAGGAGGCTCAAGAAAAGAACACATAATCAACTGCTGTTTATCCTTTTCATCCGTGAGATCATCCAGAAGTGGGAATAGGAAAGTAGAGGGCATGACTGGAGGAAGAAGCAAACAGTTTCAAACAGTGAGAAAAGTTGGTCTAAAAAGCAGAAGGGAGATGAATGAAAGTAATTATTCTGGAACTGAAAGTTACTTCAGTGTACTTCAACGTACTTCAATGTGAGTAAGTGACAAAATTTAGCAGTAATGCAATGCGAGATGAGGCTGGGTAAATGGACAGAAATAAGTCATAGTTGTAGTAGAAAGTACACATGTTCTTTATAAGCTGGACTAAGTGTTTGGAATTTTATTCTCAGACTAATGCACTTTAAGAGACTATGAAGTTACAAATACATGCGCTCCCATGTAATGTACATACACATGCATGTTTTCATGATTTGCTTTTGACAAAGGCTATCTTGTATACAATATAGAAAAGGAAATGGAGTTAGAAAAGAAGATACACAATATTAGTTAGAAGGACATTGCTGTAATTCAGAAGAAAGAGGATATCAGCTTTAACTAAAATAAGGATTCATGGACAGAGAGAAATAGAAAGACCAAAAAAGTACATAGAAGGGTCTCCCAATTTTTTGGAAAGTATTTTAAATGATGTAGTCACTTGATTATTTTGAATTTAATGTTCAAAGAACTTTTAGAAAGACATCCTTAAAAATGTTAGCCTAAGTTATTTTCATAAAAACCTTCTTGAACTTAATTTGTGCAGATAAATTGTCTATTAAGAAAATATAAACTTATTCAGATTATTTAACCATCTCAATCAATTAAACTAAACATGACACAAGTTTAATACATTTCTATAGTGATTATAATTTTTCTTGATAAAAACATATATCTTTTAATAAACTCTGAATTACATCAAGAATGGGCTATTCTAATTTCTGCCTTATGACCACCTTCTTCCCTGAAGAATTAAAGAAATATGAAAGTTTAAAAGATCATAAAAATTTGGATGAATAATTTGATTGTATCAAAATATAATTTGAATATTAGAATCACTTTGTATCTCTTGAATGATGTGTTTATGTTAAACACACAGAAAATGTGTATTTTTTAAACTCAGTGTAACTGATTGATTACCTGTATGCAAGTAAATATAAAGACCCATCTCTTTCCCAGCCAGGACACAGTAGGCTGGCACGACAAGAGGTTTATCCTTAGGAATAAAGACATGACCTGTGTACTACATGGAGATCTTAGGCTCTGAGCTAAAGTTAGTGACTGGGAGAACCTTGGAGGTTATTACCATTTTGATGAGTGTGTCCGTAAAATTAAAATGAAAGGGGAGGGTTTATCTGAATACAGGAAATCCAAAGAAATAAATCATGACAACTACAACTAGTTTTTTAGAAATAGCATTATTCATCACATAATTTAAGAAAAATAGCTTTTTCCCAGGGGTGAAAGAACTCAGCCTCCTTTGTAGCTGAAACAGGTAATCCAACATAAAAATGGCCCTGCTGGTGAAGGTGTTTTCTCCCTGACACAAAAGAGCAAAGCTATTCAAAGGAAGACTGTTGGTGTTTACTCCTTTCATTTTCCTTCCCCAGATGTGGTTGCTATAGCTGATAGTACAAGTAACATGCGATTGTGAGTACAAAGCCTCGTGGTAATAATGGTGAACCAAACAAAAGCAATGAGATCGCATTGCAGCTTCCAAGAACAAAAGAGAGAGCCATCAGTCTCCTAATATATAGTTCTTCTGCGAATGGAAATACATACTTGTCTTATTATTTTTATAATACTTTCCTGTTGTTTTCAGCCAAATTTAATCCTGCTGGCATATAGATCTGCTTGATGATCAATATAATAACTTAATTACTTAAACTTTCCTAAGCTTCAGTTTCTCTCATGCGTAGGAAAGGAGTTTTCACATGCACACATAATAATAGCATCCACCTTACTGTTATGATGGCAAAATGGATGATGAATGTAAAAAGCTTGTGCGTAATAATTATTTATTGCAGAACAGTAACTCCAAAACTTGGTGGGTTAATTTAATAAGCATTTATAAGGTCACGTAATGAATATGAGGCAGGAATTTGAGAGTGGTGTTGTTGGGAAGGTTCAGCTCAGAGCATTCCATGAGCTTCAGTCTGACAGTTCACAGAGCTGAGCCTGAATGGGATCAGAGGGTCTGCTCCCAGGGGTTGGAGGCTCATGCCTGGCAAATCTGCAGTGACTGTTGGTAGGAGGCCTGCTCTCCTTCTCTGAAAGACCTGCCCACAGGGTTACTCGGGTTACCTCACAACATGGTAGCTCCCTATTCCTGGAGCAATCAAAGACAGACAGATAGAAGTCATGATCTAGTCTTGAAGGTCACACAGCATCATTTCTATCTCATTCCAGCCATTTTTGCAGCAAGTCAAAAAGTCCAACACACTTTAAGCAGTTCCAAATTTTTAGAATACTAGTCAAGCACTTGTAGACATTTACAAAAATTACAATAGACTATAAACTTCCAGCCTATCCATTGCTCCCTGACACTCTCCCATTCCTTTAGCAACACACACACACACACACACACACACACACACACACACACATTCTCACTCACATCCGCTTCTCTAGTCCTCGAAAAAGAAAAAAGATTAGGTTCAATGCAAAAAATAAACATTTTATTGTTGTTACACAAAGAATTTAAGTGAGATGAAGCTTGTATTATTATTATTTCTTTTTTTTTTTACCAAAATAAATAAATAAATAAATAAATAAATAAATAAATAAAGCTGCTTCCACCTCTCCAGAGAATTTGTTACTGGGCAGTGGTAAAATGCCAGCAAAGTCCGTGGCTTGTTACTGTAAAAATTACAGCATTCTTTGGTTCAAATCAAATTCCTTAAAATGTAGCAGCTATACAAACAAGAGGTAGAAATACTGGGGTTAGCATATGGCAAGTATCGCACTGACCCCTGATTCTCAAGCTAAATGATGTGTGACTGTGACAAAGAAACCCATTTCCACAAGCTCCACGCGAGGAGCAGCTTCTTTACAATCACACCATCTGCTGCTAGTTACAATTTTTGTGCCTGCAAAATGGTATTTTTACTTCCACCCTCTACCCCTTCAAATGATGTAACGAACAAGAAGAATTATTGAAAATGAGGAGAAGCATCTCCGTACATATTTCAAAGCACTCATTAATGGAAGTAGAGTACCAATTTCAGTTTTGAATTCATATTTTAGTTTCCAACACCCTGGAAATTTTTCACTGATTATGAATTACAGCATCATGTTAAAAATGCCTTTTGATATTTGGCAATAGTGAAAAGATCACACTTCTGTGTTTTAATGATTAGTTAGAGGCTTCTCTGCATGTTCTAGTGTAAAAATTTGGGGACAAATCTAGTTAGCTACTACTAGTTAAGAATCAATCATTTCATGTGACTTAAAATACATAAGAAGATGTATGTAAGACACAGCTTAGCTCAGTCCTGTGACTAAAGAGCGATGAACTGGAACAGGTAGACTAGGGGGTGGAAGCTATAGAGCTCTCCTTACAGCCTTAATAATCTTTACCTACTTACATTTATTTAAATAATTGAGGAGGGTTCACTTAAAGACATTTTCAGGCAAAAATGGCCTTTGCTTTATACTATCTTCCCTATAATTTAATATGTGAACTATGAAAATAAGTCAGCTATTGCTGTGTAACAAATAATCAGATAATCTCAATGATACTAAACAGTAAGCATGTAGTTTTATATTGGGTCAGAAGGTCAGCTAGATTTGCTTTTCTCCTTGTGTGCGGATTTTAAGAGGATGGTACTTTTTTTTTTAAATTTTTTTATTATTTTTTACCAAGAACATGTATTGGTACATTGCATACCACGTTTGCGTATAGACTGAGGTTCAAGAGCCGCCTGGATGACTTTCCTCCCTTCCACTGAAGGCAGACATGGGAGTAGAATAATCCCCAGAAGGGAGTTTTAAAAGTCTCTTTTTCTCTTGGAATTTTCTTCAGTGTCTTTTTAAATATAAAAGTCACAATGTCTAATATCTACTAAGTGCCATTATCACTACAGAGATGAGAACTTGCCATCAGATAAAATGCTCTATAAGATCATGCTATTGCAAATAAGTATTCAGTTAAATTCTGCGGCCTCATATCAAAAAGCAGCGAACAAAAATAGTTAATTAATGAAGGAAAGACAACTATCCATTATTAAAAAAAAATGTGAGACAGAAGCAGATTTCGTTTCAGAAAACAAATAATACAACACATTTAGAGCAACGTATTTTCTTCCGATGTTACTTCTACCAAGTATGATCTATAAAGTTCTAGTTCAAAATACTCAAGAAGCAAATAAAAAGTAAATGCAAGATATTGCCTGGATGTCAACATTTTAGGGAAGTAGGGTATGTTATAAAACTGTTTCATTATATAAAACACACATGTTGATAGGGCCTAAGGTGTTTTAGGTCATCTTTTATTACTTGTCTTCTCATGAACGTTGATTTTGAACTGTATTGATACAACAAAAATAGAATTAACTGCCAGCACAGCACACAACAGAGTGCAAATCTATGGATTTAATTACACAGTCACTAATGTGAGCAGATCTCAGTATGAGTCTATTCAGTGTGTACCACAGACAGTGAGTTCTGCATCCTAAATGTAAGGTTTTGCCTTTTGCCACAAAACTTACGGTATTATACTATAAATTAAATTAGAGAAGTCCCTATTTTTTAGATACAGCTCTAGAAAATTGATCACCCTTGCAGGATCCAACAGAGGAAATTTTATGTACATATGTAATAATCACTCTTCCTTTTCAAAGTCCTCTCAAAGTGAAAGGATCAGAGAAGAAAGAAGACTATGAGTTTTCAGTAAAGAGTCACATTTATGACTGCAGAAAAGTTAGAAGACTATCCAAATGTTTTCTTTGAAAGTTTTGCTTCAGTTGACTTAAAAGAATAAAGATCATGCTTCATGTCCAGTGTCAAGCATTGGAATGTGGAAAAGAGGAGTTAAAAATATGATTATAGAAAAGAATGAAGGAAGGAAGGGGGAGAAGGCGAGAAGGAAGGAAGCAAGGGAGGGAACAGGGAGGGAGGGTTTCAGGGAAAGCATCCCAAGTCTTCTATAGTGAACAATCATTGTTATAGATGCTCTTCTCATCTTGTCTTCTCTCTTTCTTTGGGAAATACCCGACCTGCGCTCTCCGGCCCTGTGGATTGGGTGGAGTCCCACCTGCTCTCCCACAGTCACAGGCGGCCATTCATCAAGCTGAGATCATTCACTGAATTCTACTTCCATGTCTAGTGAGATTATTTTTGTGGATAGGCCTGCAATATTGTATAGTCTAATGACAAACACAAGTTATTTGTGGAAGGACTTAAAAAGAAATGTAGCTTTCTTCTTATACAACCAAGTCTTCAAGCCTTAAGCTTCCCTCAGCTACCATTTAAAGTCAGCCTGAGAGAATATAAAGTCCGCAAAGAAGGAAGCAGAGGAGAATGATAAAAATGAAGACTCTAAGTCCTAGTTTTATCCTTTCTGTGTTTGTTATGGCAAATCTACTTCTACCCTGTTGTAGTTAAAATAATTGAATTGTGTTTATGTTTCTTATGATTGGAGACAAGGGACACAATGTATTGCTTGTTTTGTTCCAAGACACATTGGGCTATATTTTATCTATGGTGTATAGATCCCTGTACACATCTCTATGAATGTTTTTATCTGTCATTACTTCATGACCTCTTGTAATAAAATACATACTTAATAATCTTAGTATTTTTAAAATTTGCTGGAGAACCTTACACACAGTAAGAAGACATAAAATGTAACTGAATCATTGAATGAAATGATGTGCACTCTCTTTCTTCGAAAGGTCCAGCATATTAATTCAACTACATTCTTATCATATTTTCAGATATTTTTAGAAAATGAGCATGTGGGTAATGAAATAATTATGAAAATATCTTGAAAATTGCTTCATATTTTATACCTTACATTGATGTTTTATACCATTATCACAGTAGGAGAGAATCCTCTGACACCAGAAAAAGCCACCAAAAATAATGAATAGCAATTTCTGTTTAGTTTATGTTTGTTTCACTATTCGTAATGATTGCTTTGATATTTTTCTCAATTATTATGGATGTTTAAATGCATTTAATAGCTATCACAACACCAAATATACTCTCAGGCATTTAACAAGTGTCCCAATTTATGGTTTTCATTATGGTTTGTTTTCCTGTTTCTATAAAAATATGTAGCTAGCTTACTTTATAGAGAGCTCACTCCTTTTATAGGCATGGGGGAAGATCAGTGCTAAGTAAAATATGCTTTTTTGGCTTACTTTTAAATAAATATATGCAGGAAATTAGCTGATGCCAGTAGAAGATATTTAACCTGCAGGTTTCCGTCATATGCTGAATCTCTCACTGTGAGTCACATAGCCATCACCAATGAATGGGTAGTCATCTGTTCATTAAGGACAATCACATTGGCCAGTAGGGCTTATTCTTCTCTTTGAAGAGGTAAGACAGAAAGGTGTAGTGCCGAATAAATATTTGGTGTATTTGAATATTTGGAATGTTTGAAAAAAACTTCTGTAAAAATATTGATTAAAATACACAACAAAGCAACTAGAAGCTCTGGGAGGAGGTTTTATCTGAAAAGTTTGACGGATAGCGAGTTTCTGATGAAATGGGAACCACATGGTATAATATGGGAAATTTGTTCAATAATATTGACAATTACTTACCTATGAGTTTTAGAAGTTAAATTGTTGGTCAAAATGAAATTAAATGAATAAGAATTTTTTGAGGGGATCACTGGGGTATGAACTAAGGGCCTTTACAGTGAGCTGCATCCCTCGCTCAATTTTTACTCTTTTAATTTGAGACAAGGAGTAGCTAGATTGCATAAGCTGGAAGTAAATTTTCTATTTTCCTGTTCTGCCTTGCAAGGTGCTGAGGTTAAAGGCATGTGACACCATGTTTGACTATTAATAAGAATTTCTTTACATTATTTTTTGGTGTATACTTAGCATTAGTCATTGGAATGACTGATACATAGACAAAAGTATATTTTTGCTAGTGGGAATGGATTCGTATTGAATACTATGACATGCTTGACTAGCCCTATGAGTCACAGCAGAATGCAGCGAAGCTTTAACATCAGTCTTGAACTCATTATCTGAATTTATGTTTGACATGTTATCAAAAATGACAACAAAATCTGACTAATCTCTCCTTGCTATGGATTTGATATGGTTTGAGTGTGTTCCCGAAGAGGTCATATGTTGGAAGCTTTGTTTTCAGTTTGGCAGTATTGGGAGGTAGGATAGAACCTTTAAGAAGTGGAGCCTCGTGAGAAGTGTACAAGTCATTGGCGGTTCTGTCCTTGGAAGAGAGAAAGTAGCTTCACAGGACATCAGTTAGTTCTTATGAGACAGTTATAAAAGAGCAAGCCTGACCCCTGGCTTGCTCTCTGGGTTCCCTTCTCACCATTGATCTCTCCCTCTCACACTTGCTTTCGCAATGCTGCCACCCACCATATGATGCAGTCAAGGTGTCCTTCACCAGAGTTGAGCCAATTCTGGATCCACGTGCTTAACCTCTATATAAATTTCTTTTCTTTAATTACTGTATGACAAGTATTTAATTATCTCTATGGAAAAATAGATTAACACAGCCTTCCAACTTTAGGAAGATTTTCATATGGAAGTAACTTTCCAAGATGGTTTCTTCAAATAACGCTATTGACTAGTTTAGCCTCCTTTCTCAGGGTCATTTTCCCTTCTGATGGACACTCTAATAGAATGCCTTTAAATCTCAAAGCTACCATATAAGAAAATCAGTGATAAAAGCATTTGCAATTTTGTGTGCATTTTTCCATAAGAAAACATTTGTTAAAAAATTTTTCTAGCAGAAGAGGAAATTTCAACACTGGCATGTACAAAACTACACTAAAGGAGTTATGAATTTTAACATGTTTAGCCACGGTTTGCATAAATGGATGACCTGATGTCTGTGTATTCTTTCAATTTCTTTTCATGACCACTCATTGTATTCAACAAGAATGCCACTAACTCTGGATGAAAATATAAAGTTGGTTAAAAATTTTTGATCATAAAATGTGTTCTCAAGCTTAAAATGGACAGTGGTAAGCCTGAAGTGAATAGAACTATCTTATTTTTAAATGTGACTGAAAATATTAAAAGTGTTTAGTGAACTATTCAAAGGGAGATTCCAAGAAGCATCATGATAATTAATTAATGAAAGTCAACTTCATGACTCAAATCTGATAGTTTCTAAATAGTCCTTTTTGGTATTAAGAATTTGCATTCTGGAAATAATTGTCTGAATATGCAGTATTGCTTGTTTTGAATTTTTTCCAATCAAAGTTACTTTAAAAATTCATCCCTGTGCAGAAAAATTACTTTCTTATATATTTTTTTACTAATATACATTTACGTTCAGCTTTCAATCATGTGGCACTATCTGGTCTTTGAAAATAAAGGCTAAAAATGTAGTTTGTGAGAGCTTAATTTTCAAACAATAGTTGAAGCGATTGTACATTTTAAAATCCACAGTAAAAAGCATGGCTACTGAATAAAAGAATACCCAATATCAATTAGTGGGGAAACATAACACTTCCATTTAGCAATAGACAGAGCAGAATAAATGAATACCCATTCTTCCATGAAGTACATACACACAGACACACACACACACACACACACACACACACACAGAGTATAGTTGCTCATATACTTGACCCTCACATCTAATATGTGATTGTGTTCTCCGAAGTCCAGCATGGACTCCCTGTTGCTTGAAACAAAATTGGAACATTGAGATTATTTGTCTAAACAATTGTCTCCTGGTTGTTTTTACTTTTGATTTTCTTTGTACTAGATCATTTGATCGAGGAAAGTATTATAATGAAGAACTAGCTAAAGAGGTTACAGAGATGTGAAAAGGTCTCCTAAATAAAGTGTTGTTCATCTGTTAGTGTTGATTTCTCACAATGGAAATTGTCTCCAAACTGTGTTCTGTGGCTACTACTCAGGAGCTTCCAGAAGACAGGGAAAGTAGGTTAAGATGGAACTGGCCTACATACAAATTTCCAAATTCAAACTCTTTGAGTTTCAAAATACGTCAGAGCCTGAGGTGTTTCTGCTGCTGATTTATTTCATGTGGCTCCTGATGCATGCTTTGTAGACATCCTCCTTGCTGTGGCATCTTGGGTTTCATCAGAAGACCCAAGGCTAGCATCTGGTTCTAAACTCAGGATTTACCATGCATGGAATTCAGAAATGATTCAAAGTGTGCAAACCAGACCAATTTTTATCTGTGTATAAATACATGATTTTCTGCCCTCCTTCATTATAAGTCCTTTGTGTTAGAAGGAAGTTGTGAATGAAGATTCTCCCCAGAGCATCAGTGTCATTTGCCTTGCGTATTTCCTTTACTCAAAACACATTATCATCTGTCTTGGATTCTGAGCTTTTGAGGAACAAGTTCAACAAGGGAAAGTAAGGCAAATTTCCTTTCTAATTCTTGTTTCTCCTTTCTTAAGCCCAGCTCTGAGAACTCAGAAAAGTCAAGGGTCAAAAGTGACATAATAAAAATGAAGTATAACCTGTACAATAGAATGTAAGATGATAAAATAGTAAAACATAATTGAATTAGTCATTTTCATTTAACTGTAATGAAATAACCTGTGGTAAACAACTTATAAAGATAGAAGGTTTATCATGGTTCTGGAGGTTCTGGTGTAAGGCTCATTGTGAAGGCAACACACGATGGAAGGAGGGAGCATATGTCAGAGCAAACCACTTGCATCAGAAGCCAGGAAGCAAAAATACCAAGAGGCTGGAATCTCATCATCCCATTCAAGGGCAGGTCACAATAACCTAATGATATTCTCCTGGATGCCATCTTTCAAGGGTCTCATTGCCTGTCAATAGTGCCATCCTGGGGACCAAACTTTTAATAGATGGGCCTTTTGGGGACAGTCATCCAAATGATAGCAATGATAAATTTCCTCCCTTTTTATTTGCTTGGAAAATAGGTCACGATTTTTCACCTGCATTTAGCTTTTGCTACATTTCTATTCTCCTTGCCATCTGGTTTTAATTCCTAAGAAACACACACATACTCACATCTCCCATATTATGTATGTATGAGTAAGTGGCTCTTAAACCTAAGTGGACATAAAGAGCATTTGGAGGATTTGATCAAAATTTATCTACAGCCTCTTTTCCCTTTCTTCATTCAGTAAATCCAGGTTTTAGTTCTAAGAATCTTCATAAAAACAAAACTAAACAACATAGCAGCAAAAACTTCCTGGTGATTCTGGTAACACCTGATGCTGGCATAGGATGGACAAAAAGTCTAGAAAGGAAAGGATTAAATATAAGAAAACAGATGTCATAGTTTATTTTTGAGTCAATATTGGGGGCCCATAAAGTGTTCAGAATAAATACTGTTTCCCAGTGTATCTCCAAGGTCCTTTCCAGAGGAGAAGTGCATATGAACCTGTAGAATCCCTCTAGAAGAAAATAGTCCTCCCAAGTATTAAAATTGTCCAATCCATGCAGAGCTTGAATAGAACACATAGGGGAGGAAGGGAGAATTTTCCTTTCTTTTTTTTCTATCTCACTTTTTGAGCTGAGACATTTGATTTTATTTCATCTTTTTGCCCCAGGACATGACTTATTAGCTCTGTTTCCCTGGAGAATCCTAATGAAACAACAGATCTCTAGGATTTGAGACTATCCCATGAAAAAAATCTTCATTGTTGTACATCATTAAAAGAAAAGCAGAAACATCTTAGAAAACTCCATGAGCAACAAATGGTTCTAACTGCAGGTGATCATTTACTGTGCATTCATAAAATTATTCAAATGGGAAGGGGAACAAAGATGGGGAAGGAACAGAGGGACAAGAAAAAAAAAGAGAATAGAAGGAAAAAATTGAAACAAAGCTTTTGTAAATAAGGAAGGGATGAGAGAATGTAGGGAGAGGAGGGGAATGGGAAAAAAAGAAGCAGCAAGATATATCATGTACAGGTACAAATCCCCTATGATGAATGTTATCATTATGTTTATCTAAAATGTACCAATAAAGTAAAAATTTTAAAACCCCTCCCACACATACAAAGAGGAACCAAATTTCAGAACTAACTGGAACCCACCTTGAGAATGTATTCTGGGTAGTGTTGGATCAGCAGTTCATACCACTGGGGCGCAGAGGATATGATCTGAAGAAAAATAATATGAAAATATGAATTCAAAAATATTTGCATCTCGTAGGGTCTGGAAGTGAGCTGTGAAAGCTAAAGTGCTAAACTTTTAAGTTTTACAGTGGATCCCTCAGTGATTTTATCTTTTATGTGGATGAGGATAAGAAATAAGGAACAAATGGCTAAAAACGTAGGGCATATTCTCACACACTGAGTGAAAATTAGGAAAGAGAATGACCTTGGGTTTCCTGATTAGTCATACCACACTCTTTCACAATTGTAGATGCAAGATCGATTTTATATATATCCATTAATTTTTGACTTCATGCAAAGAATTTAGTGGGCTTTCATACAGCTTGCTGTGAGGCACAAAGGAGATTCTTTAAAGTAGTCATCCTTTAAAACTGAATATTAAGTACCAATTGAGTAGTTAAAATTTACAGGTAAAACAATAGTTTTTAGCTCATTTTGAAGTTTAATCATTTATAATGTCAAACATTTATCATATGCAATACCATCACAACCAATTCTTTGTATTTCAATTAATAGCAGTTAAATTTTTATTTAAACTGTGAGTGTTTAAACATGCTAAATTAAATGTGGTTAGTAAAAATATTGCAATGGTGTCTAAGATACTTTATAATATATTGTCTCTTGGCATAATAACAGAAGTTTTATAAAGCCTTCAAGTGTATATCAAAGTTCTGGAGGATCGAGTAGTCCAGATAATAAACACAGAGTCATGCTGAAAATTAGTTGCATTTTAGAACTTGCTGTATAATATGAAATTATTTTAGCTGTGGATAATTCCACTCAACAAATTAAAATAAAAATAGTACATGTGAAAAAAATCTGATACATTGCTTGTGTAGGAATGAAGGCAAAATAAGCATTATGAGAAGAAAACTAATAAAATAGGTATTGAATTTTTTATAAATCAACTCATTTGTTTTTATAATACTTTTAGGAACAAAAAGTGTCCCAGTATACAACCCAAACACAACATAACAAATGTAATTTATAGAAAAATAAAATTTTAAAAACCTTAGTGGGATTCCAATTTCCAAAGACACGAAATGCTTGCTTTTTGGAAGGTCATTGTGAAAACAGTACATGGTCTCGATGAAATACAAATTATGGGTTTATATGACCAAAATTAGAGCGACAAAGGGACAGTGCACTAGTAAAAATTCTACCACTGATTGTTATTGTTCAGCCCTAATACAATTTCCTCTTCAACTAGGTCCACTTGTCCTGATCACTCGATGAAATAAAATATGCTTTAAAGCTTATATAGATGTATCAGACAAAAAACTGCTTTTAGCTATTTATATTCATTCAAATTGGCAAAAAAATCACTCAATTTTTTAAAATAGTTAAATGGTATGAAAAGGCCATTTGTTAAAATGGAAATACAAATAATTCATAAATATATGCAAATATTTAAAGAAATTCAAATAAAATAATGCCATTCTTTACAAATTTTTTAAAAAAGTTGTAAAATATACAGAACATAAAATATATCATCTTAACTATTTTTAGTACCAAAATTAAATGGTGCTAATTATGTTTCTATTGTACAACCATCACCCCTATCCATTTCCAGAACTTTCCATCTTGCAAACTGACAATCTATACCCACTAAACAGTCCAGAGCACTCCCTCTTTCCTCTATCCCTTGAGAATCACAATTCTATTCTCTTTTATGTGTTTGCTCATTCTTAGTGCGCCATGTCGGTGGAAGCATAGAATATTTTCATTTTGTGACTAGTTTATTTCACTTAGCTAATTTCTTCAGTGTTCATGTCATGATTACCTTTCTTTTACAGCTGGACAGTATCTCCCTGTGAGTGTATCTAACATTTTGCTTGTCCCTTTATTAGTTGGTAGACATTTGGGTTAATTCCGCTTAGTGAATGATGCTACTATAAATATGAGTATACAAGTACCTTTGTAAGGCCCTGACTTCAGTTATTCTGGGTGTGTATCCAAAAGTGGATTGCTAGATCATATAATAATTATATATAAGGTTATAACTGCCGGGCAAGAAGACATATTCCTGCAACACCAGCACTCAGAAGGCTGAGGCGGAACATTCACTGTGAGTTCAAGGATAGCCAGGGCTACAAAATAAATTCAAGGCCAGTCTGAACCACATAGTGGGTCTGTATAAACCCACACCCATGCTCCCCCCACCCCGCTTACCAGTAAGATTATCCACAGTGTTTTCTATGGTAGCTTTACCATTTGACAACAACAACAAGATTATTAAGTAACTAATGTACTGTTTTCCAGAGTGGCTTTACCATTTTACATTACCACATACAGTGCATAAAGGTTCAATTTTACCACATCTTCCTCAATCAATATTTATTTATTTATTTATCATTCTGATGGGAATGTGTGACGTCTCATTTCAGTTTGGGTTTGCATTTCTTTGACTGCACTGAGTATCTCTTCATGTGCTTATCGGCCAAATGAATAACTTCTTTGGAGAAGTGTTCATTCAAGTCTCTTGCCCATTTTTTGAGAGAGGTTGTTGGTTGTTTTGTTGTTCATTTTGGGAAATGCTTTATTCTGCAGATTGATCCCTTATAAGATACATGTTTTTTCAAATATTTCCCCCCACTGCCTTTGGTATTTTTTGACATAATTAAAATTTTTTTTCATGAAGTCCTATTTGTCTGTTTTCTTTGTTTGCATAGGAATATATTATCATATCTAATAAATCATTAACTAATCCCCAACCTTTGTGAAGATTTTGTACTGTTTTTTTTTCTAAAACTTTTATAGGATACTTCTTCCATGTTGTTATGATCCCATTTTGAATTAACTTTGTATACGGTGTAACATTCTTTTGATAACTATAGCTTCATGGTTTTGGAATCATGAACTCAAAATCCTCCACCTTCATTCTTCTGCATCAAGACTGTCTTTTTTATTAAAAGTCACTTGACAATCCATCATGAATTTCAGCAAGAGTTTTTCTATTTCTGGAAAAATTATCACTGCAGTTTTGTGAGGGATTGCATTTAATCTGTAAGTCACTTTGAATAATAAGGGCATATGAACAATATCCAGATTTCTAACCAGTGCACACGGGATTTCTCTCCATTTCTTTTTGTCTTTTCGTTTCACTTGTTACAGCAATGTTCTATACTTTTATCAATATAAATAATTGACCTGCCTAAGGCTAATCCAAACTTCTTTAGTTTTATTCAATTACTAATGAGATTGCCTTTTAAAAATTTCCTTTGTGGATTTTATGCTCAAACTCAATTTAATAAACTCAATTTACAAACTCAATTTATTATTTGTATGTTAATTTTATATCACTCAAGTTTACTAAAATTTATTAATTTTACCCATTTTTTGAGTGTCATCTTTAGGGCTTTCACCACATAAAATTGTTTCAACTACAAACATATTCTTTTAATTATCTTTTACCAATTTCAATGCATTTTATTTGTTTTTTGTATAATAGTTCTGGCTCAGTCTTCTGGTACTATATTTTATGGAAATAATGAGGGTAAAGACTTTTGCCTTGTTCTTGTTCTTAGAGGAATATTTGTCAGCTCTTAAGTAAATGACTGTGAGTTTTTAATATATGGATTTAGTTATGAACATAATTCTTTACTCCTTGAAGGGGCTGGGGATTTAGCTCAGTGATTAGAGTGCTTGCCTTGCAAGCACAAGGGCCTGAGTTCGATCCCTGGCACCACAAAACAAACAAACAAACAAACAAACAAACAAACAAACATAATTCTTTACTCCTTGAATTTTTTATGAGGAAAAAGTTTTAAATTTTGCTGAAATGCTATATCTGTGTCAGTAGAGATGATAAGTGGATCTATTATTTTATTATCTCAATATGATTTATTATATTGCTTGATTTTCAGATGTCAGGGCTGGGGGTTTAGCTCAGTGGTTAGAGTTCTTACATAGCAAGCCCAAGGTCCTGAGTTCGATCCCCAGCACAAAAAAAAAAAAAAAAAAAAAAAGTTGTAGTTGATTTTCAGGTGTCAAATCAATCTTGCATCCCAGGAAGAAATCCCAATTGGTCATGGTCTATAACCCTTTTAATATGCAGGTGATTTTTGTGTAGCAGTACCGTGATGGAAAAGGATATGTTAGTCAGTGTCCATGAGGATGGTTTATCTATAGTTTTGTTTTTGGTGGTGGTGGTGGTGGTGTTGCTGTTGTCGTTGTCTACTTGTTTTTGCAATGTCTTATTATAGCTTTGATGTCAGGATAATGCAAGTTTTATGAAATGAATTAGGATATATTCCGTCCTCTTCAGATATTTGGAAAAGTTTAAGAAAGCACTATATTAATTTTTTAAATCTGTTGTAGATTTTCCCAGTGAAATATTCTAGATCTGGCTCTCACTGTATTTATTTTTCTTGGAGTTTATTAGTGTGGATGTTTTATTTATGTTTTATCTAATTTAAGAAGTTCTAGGTCATTATTTCTTCACATGTTCTCTCTGTTTCTTATTCTCTCTTCTCCTTCGGGAATTCCACAATACATATGTTGGTTACACATCTTATAGGCTCTTTTCACTTGTCTTCCACACTTTTTCCTCTCTGTTTCTCAGACTTGATCATTTCTGTCATCCTATCTTCAAATTCACTGATTCTGCCTGCTCAAATCTGCCTTTGAATGTCTCTAGTAAAATTTTTGTTTCATTGCTGTACATTTTAGCTCCAAAACCTCATTTTGATTTATTTTTAGGTTTTCTACACTATTACTGATATTTCCATATTGTTTATATATTTTCTTAATTTTTTTTACATCTAATTTTAATTCTTTAAGAATGTTTAAGGTATTATTTCTTTTTAAAAAATTTCTTATTCTAGAAGATTCACTATCGGTTCTTTTTTGCAGAAACAGTTCCTGCTGATTTGCTATTTTTTTCCTTTCAAAGGAACATATTTCACATTTGTAGGTATTCTTATGGTATTTTGTTGGAAACCTGGACATTTGTATCTAATAATGTAGTAACTATGAAAATCTGATTCTCCTTTTTCCTCAGTTTCCCGGGGTTTCTCTTTGTTGATTTATTGTTGTTGATGTTTTCATTGTTGTAGCTGTCTCTGTGCCAAAGATCAGCTCAACATGGAAAGTTAAAATCTTGTCAGGTCTTTTTCCCCTGTGCATGACATAGCGAATTTTCAGTTTCCTCTGGATGTGTGAATTCTTTCGAATGTCCAAGTTTTTAACGTTTATCTTGCCACAGGACAAATAGAAATAATAAGTCGTAAAAAAAAAAATTGATGCCCTTTAAATTTCATAGAATTCAATTCAAAAAAGGGGAGAGAAGTTTGCAACAGAGAGAGAAGATGCAACACTCTTTGTCTACAAGTCTGTGGTCATAAATAGCAATCAGTAATCAGAGCACAGAACCCCAAATCGGTAGAACAGGGTCCTTTTTGCTCACTTTAGCTAAACCAAATTGTATGCCAGCTACTCCTGGACCATACGCAGAGATGCACCATGAGCTGGGGAATTCCAGTGGGGAGCTGCCATTGTGCAAAGAGCTAAAATATGATCAAAATATTTTCTTTTTAAAAATGCATCATATGCTAGGACTGTAAGAGTGAAGAAAATGTGATGTGTGTTTGTATGTAAAAATTCCAAGTTATGTTAAAAGTATTTTGTGACACTGAATATTGGTGTCAATTTTGAGGAAACAGTGTGTCAATATTTAGCAAAATTTTTCACAGAAAGATATAATAATTATAAATATATATGCACCCAATATTAAGGCACCTAAATATATAAGGCAAACTCGAGCAGACTGAAGGGAGAAACAGATTACATCACACTAATACTAGATTTTAATGACAAACATTTATGTAATAAATAGATCATCGACTGAGAAGATGTATAAGGAAACAAATGACTTCAGCAAAATCACAGAACAAAGGTACCTAACAAGTATGAAGAATATTTCAGCAATGGAAGGAGAATACAATATTCTTCTCTAGGGCACACAGACTATTCTCCAAGACAGAACACAGTAGGTAAAATAAAGGTTTTAACAAATTTAGGAAAACTGAAATCACATCAAGTATATTGTGTGACCACAGAGAAACGAAACTAAAAATCAAATGTAGAGGAAAAAACTAGAAAATTCAAAAATACAGGGGAATTAAACTCTTGAAACAAACTAAATGCCCACTAATGGTTGAATAGATTATGTGGCATACATGTACAGTGGGATATTACTCAGCTATACAAGGAAGAGTATTCTATCAGAGGCTAAAAGAGAGATGAACTTTTAGGACATCATATGAAACAAAACATGCTGGTTATAAAAGAACAAATGCTGCATGATTACACTAACATGGGATATCTAAGGTAGTCAAAGTCATTAAATGGTAGTTTCCAGGGGTGAAGGGAAGGGAAATATAGGAAAGTGATATTCAACAAGTATAAAGTTACAGCTGCACAAGTAAAATATTTCTACAGATGCACTGAAATTCACTGTTTATAATGAATTTCTTTGTAATATTGTGGCATACACTACAATTTTTTGATAATGGAGCAGATCTCATAATTTTTATCACAATGGAAAAGGGAAAATCAAAAATGTATGTCCTATTAGCAATCTGCGTATTTATAAATATATGCCATTTTTATTTTGTTATATATTGAAATTAATTAAAATCAAAGTAAAGCCAAAGAAAAGGTTATGAAGAACAGTAGTCTCTTTTGTTATTAGTTTAGGTAATCATGTCACATAGGGCTCACTATTGGTAGTTCTGTTGTTCACTCATTATTTTTAACTGTTGCTTTTCACTGCCTTGTCCAAATATCACAAATAAGAGTTTCAATTTTGAGTCAGAGTAAAGTGAAACTTGAGTGGAAAATAAATTATTTCAGGAAGTATTAATTTATTTGCCATTAGAATATTTCAGTTGTCTACTTCTCGTGAGGCCTGAGTGTGCACATGGTCTAAATGTGTGAGAAGGAAACAAACAGTGCTCTAAAAGAAAAAATGCATCTTATTACCTTTAGAACATTTTAACTTTGGGTTGATATAAGCAATGTGATTCCTTCAAAATTATGAATGTTTAGAAGTAAATGTTAGTATTTTTCAGAAACTTGAATTCTACTTCACTTTAATGGAAATGGGAAATTATAGATGTAGTTATTGATCAAAATGATGAAATGAATACTTGAAGGAAATTATTCATCCAAAAGTTTTAGCCTCCTACTCAAATTACTCCTTCCTATCTGGATCTGTGCATAACTCACTAGTGCTAACATTTCATCGTTAATTAGAAATCAAGCATTCAAGACAGATACTTTAGTTGCCTGCCTGGAATGACACTTTATATAAATCTCTCCCAATAACTGATTTGATATTTTATTAACCCACTGTTGTAAATTAAGATGCACAAGCAGTTCTACTTCAAATTGTCACTGAACTTTTATGCATAAGAGCTTTGTGAAGAGCAATATGGAAATTTGCAATTATATCTTAAAACTTTACCAACTCTTAATAGAGTTTTAGTATTGAACATATAAATCTTTCCAAGGCAGAGTAGATATTGTAAACCTTCTAAATTCAGGTGATATAGGAAGACTGAACAAAATATCAAACAATATGTTGTATTGTTGAATTAAAAGTGCATGAATCATTGAGAATTTTTGACAACCTATGGTCAAGCTGAGAAAATAACGGGCACTTTAATATTTTTAGTGGCTATATCTGATGTAAGAGGCCAAAATATTCCCTTCTGAGGTGCCTCAGAGTTTCTGGCATGATCTCAAAACTCCTCAAAGGAGTCCTCAGTAAATTATTCACTGAGCTTCAGATCACATAAATCCACCATATTTGATCACAGCTCATTGGACAAAAGTAGGAACATGACCTTAATAGATCTGTCAATAGATTAATGGTTTGCAGGCTAGCAGTAGACTGATTTGAAAACTTGACCAAGAACACTATGTATGCTAAATGGTGAGTAAGATGCCCAGTAAGATCTTCCTTGTAAAGGAGATTGAGCTGCAAAAATGAGGAGACAGATAGAAGTCATAAATTACTGAAAAGCACTGGTGTAGTAGCAATTATGAGGTACAAAGCAGAGTGCAGGAAATTTTAATAGTGGTGTACAAGCATATGGAGAGGAAAGCAAAGAAAATGAGTATCTGGATTAACAAAATGTTGCAATAGGGAGGATTGAATGCTGATTTTAGAGTGCAAATACTCAAGGAGTTGATGTTTGTGGTTATTAAACTTAATTGTGTTAACTTGATTAGCTTGGGAACTGCCTAGCAGATTACTAACACGTAGTTCTTTACTTGTCTTAGTGCATCACGGAGGCAAGAATTTGGGCACTATATTTGGTCCCTGACCCCTTCTTCTCTATCACTGTTCCCATACTCTGCGTCCCAACTGCATTGAACTGAGATTTGCTCCACCGTGATGTTCCTGCCTTGAAGCCAGTCAAACATGGACTGAATCCCCTGAAACTGTGAGCCAGTTTAATCCTCTCCTCAAATTGTGAGCATCGGTATGTGTCCCAGAGAGGAGAAAGTGACTGATGTAGTGCCTCAGCAGAAGCTAGCAGACAGCATGCTTTCTGAATCAGGAGAGCAACTGTTTTGTAGAAGCTGAGGTGCATTTCTGTTTTAACTGCTTTGTCAAATATCTTTTCAAGACTCCTCTACTCGGTAGGTGTTAGGTAAAAATATCTCTTTGTTCCTTGAGATATGCAAATGTGTGAAGAATACACTGTCATTAACCTTTTGACTAATTTCAACAAGCCCATAGTAGTTTTAGAAATCTCTACACTTGATCTAATTAGGAAAACTTTAGAATTAATTGCCAGAATTACCTGAGTTGAAATCTGGACGTCAGGGTGGAGTGTGGGCACTCCTATTTGCAACAGTCTCTACCACCTCACATTCTTCCCTAACAATAAAATAGGCTGTTAGTTACTATGCATCATTACAATTACGCGTTTGTTTTTCTTACAATTAAGAGGAAAATAAAGTATTCTTGGACCTGTGACTCTACCAGATGTAGAAAAATGAATTGTATGCACAATCTCTGAATTTTGAAAAAAAAATAAAAGAGAATCAAACTTTGTGAAATGGAGAATATTTATCTATGCAATATGTATCTGGATAAAAAATAAACAGAAGTTAATATTCCATAAGAAAATAATACAATCCATAGTCTATTAGACAGGCATTTGGACTTTCAACCCTGTCTTAAGTAAATATAGAATAATTTATCATTGAATATCATGATATTTTTGGCAGAATTCCTCTACTGAATGGCTGAGTAGCTGGATAAATTTGTATGGAGTGATTTAAGGGGAAAAAAAAGGAGTTTTACTGTGGCACTGGTAAACAAAATGCTAACAATCTACTTGGTAAGGTAAAATGAAAATATAAAAATGAAGAATATTTTGAAAATTTGCTACTATTAATAAATGCTGTTATCATTTATTGAGCAGCATCTACTTTATCAGACCACTTATATATTTCATTCTTAGTTTAGTTCTTGTAAACTAGGCATTATTATCCTAATTCTGTGATTGAAGAATCTAGGGTTAGGGAGGTAAAATGACTTTCCAAGCTACAAAAATATGACCCACTATTAGTAGCTGAAATGTGAATAGTCTCTTCGGATGCAGATCTCGTAAATCTCCAATATGCCATTTTTCTATGCTTAAAATACATTTTTTGGCAAAAATTTATCTATTGATATTTATATCTTTTGATATCACAAGAATTTTTGGCCTCTTAACAAGATGAAATATAATAGGAAATGGGATAAAATTTTAGAATTAAATTGCTTTGAGACTTGCAAATTCCCATTGCTATGAAAATCATTTTGCACAAAGCAAATATGTTAATTGGCTAATGCTCAAGGTTTTTTGGATTAAATTCTTTTCTTTTTCTCATAGAGTATTAGTTATTTACTTTTGGGCTCTTCATCCTCAGTAAATCTCTTAATTTTCTTGGTGATGTTTATTTAGATAATTGGTTTCCTAAATGAAAATACAATTATTAACAAGGCAATTTTTTTCTTATAAAATACACATATGCATGTACATGTGCACACACACACACACACACACTGATTAAACTCCTCTTTTATGCTTCAATTACAATTTTAATAAAGAAAATTGTCATGCTATATTCAAGTTAGATATCAAGTCACTATTTTATTTTATATCTTTTTCTGATAAAGAGTTTATTTTTTGTTGTTTTAGCCATTCTATTTTAGTTTTGCAAGATATCATTTGTGATAACTTAAGATTCTTTAACAAAAGTTAGTGGTAATTAATATAATTCTATGGAATTAAGGGAAACAACTTGCTTTTGTATTATCATAATCAAGGATGTCATTTATGGAACATTTATCACAGTGAGGTATCTGACTTTTTCTATTTAAAATTCTATGTTGTATATATATTTCACAGTTTACAGATGAAGAATTTAAGTAATTCATCTAAAAAGAAGTGATGTAGTCTGAATTCACAGTCAGATCGGAATTCCTTAAGTATGGCCTATTCAATTACACTATCTCCTACCTAGTTACTAAGTAATAACATGAACGTGATCGTAAATGTATGGAGCATTGATAGTATTGAGGGTATGATGAGCTGGATGACCAAAAGAAGTTACTTATTAATCCATTTATTACCAGCCAACTCACATTTAGGAGGCCTGTGAGAAACTGAGCAAGGCCAGAAACCCAGTCTGAGAGCCCAGAAAAGCCCTGAACCAAAAATATAAATCGGAGTTAAAACTATCTTAACATGTGTTCAATTTAATTCCTAGTGATGGCAGAATCTGTTCCCAATCTATTGAAATAGTACTCTGACAGGGCAAGTATTGGTCAAAAATCCTGCTTTGCTCCATCAGTCTACATGAGCCAGGGCCAGCTTTGTGGCCGAGTGGCCTATGCAATGGCTCAGGGCCGAAACTGAGAACAACCTTGCACTTGCTGTAATGCTATATTTTCACCATCTTGCAATTCTTTATACATTTTTAACAAAGGGCCCCACACTTTGTTTTTGCACTGGATTCTGCAAATTATGGTCAGACCTGTCCATGACTCTGATGTGCAGTGGTGAATGTACTCAGAATGAGTGACATTTTCTTTTACACTACTGTACAAAGGTACAAAACAAAATCATAGTAATTCAGCATAGTACACACTCTAAAATGAAGGACACATTGCAGAAATAACAAGGATGTAATCAAAAGACTTGAACTACTTTTAAGTAGCACATCCTGGCAGATGTCCGTTCAAGCTAGACTTGAACAGACATCTGGGTTCTACCAAACCAGATAAATGTGAACTTGGTTTCTTAAAATTTACCTATTAAAGGGCTGGGGATTTAGCTCAGTGATTAGAGTGCTTGCCTTGTAAGCACAAGGGCCTGAGTTCGATCCCCGGCACCACAAAAAAAAAAAAAAAATTTACCTATTAAATAGTCACACACTCTTTCTCTTTTCTCATTTCTAGTCACTTTATTACTCAATAAAGTCTTCAAATGTCTCATTTATTTTGCTTTAGAGGGTCTAGACCTTATCAGAAAATCAGATGCTTACCTACTAAATGTTGTAAATTAATTGAGGGAGAAGAATGAAAGTCTTTTAACTGCAGGATGATAATCCACCATCAACTCTCTCATCTGAAAGAGACACAGGTAAAAGTTCAAGATACTTGGATTTTTATTTTTTAAACATATCTAGGTTGCTGAGGTCTTCGAACTTTTCTCCAAATAAATGTGGTACTTACAACATTCCTGACTTTTAATATCACCTAGGGAGATATAAAGCCCAACAGAAAACTGTTTTCTGTCAAAATTACAATGGGCCTGAATATTTTAGCAATTTCAGCTGCATTATGCAGTCTGATCAGGATGGTCATTGACCAGTTACTCACCCCTATCAATTGCATTAGCATTTAACTTGTCGCTTTAAATTACAAAGGTAACAAAAGTTTAAGAAGGTTACAAAAGATTCAGTCCTCTACTAAAAAGGAAGAGTATTACTGAATTACATTGCGAAGTTATCTTCCTCCTCGGCTACTTTTGGTAATGATATATAGAGGGTTTGTTTCCAGAAATTTTGCTTTTAAAGGTTTAAAAGATAAAAGAGCAAAGCGCTAGTAAAACTCAATATCAGTATCTACAGCAGCCTCCATCAGAAAGGAGAAAGAATTAGTAAATAAACTGTAAGTATTCCTGGTTCAAGAAAGACAAGTGAGTGGCATATGTCATAGCAGCCACTAAGATGTTCTATTTGAACATGCAGTATCAGGTTGCCTTCCAGCTTCCGGTTTGCTTTACATGACAAAAGCACAAAGTATAGAGAAAGAGTACAAACCATTCAACTCTCCATTCAGTCGCTACTCTGATGGGTAAATGCGCAGAAGTTTACCAGAGGATGTAAGTTCACTAAAGTCAATGAAAAGAACTCGATTATGCCTACCTTCCTTTTAGTATCAGGAAAGAAGGGTTTCCCCAGCCATGTATTTGAAAAGTACTGGTCTAGTATAGTTTGTATCAGAAATGTCCCACCAAAGGCCCACATGTTAAAGGCCTAGTCCCCAGTCCACTGTACTACTGGGAGCAGGTAAAATCATTAAAATGTGGAGCTTGGTTGGGGGAAGTTATATCATTTGGGGCATGCCCTAGAAGGAGATCAGAGTCTCTCTCTCTCTCAATCTCTCTCTCCTTCCCAGCAATGATTTGAACAAGCCTCCACAGACAGAAATCAACAGGGCCAAGACCATGGACTAAAAGCTTTGAATCCAGGAGCTGTAATAAGTCTTCCTTCCTTTTAAGTTAACTATCTAAGGAATTTTGTCACGGTGACAGAAAGCTGACTAACACATCTAAATTAATAGAATAGTTTAGTATGTTTGTCTCCCAAAGTCTCTTCTATTCAGAGCAGTATTTTTGGCCAATCTCAACAAATCAGTCAATCATGCACTCAAATTTTTAAAAAGCCATTTTCTTGATATTTTCTCCCTTTTAGTTAAATGGTTCTTTTGTAAAAACATATCCAATATCAGTGAATTTGCTGGCCTGTAATTACGTGGTGTTTAGGAAGTTCTAGTCTAAATTTGAACCTGTATGAAGATAGTACTCAGCAGAGATAAATAATACATTGTTGGGTTAAGTGTTTCAAGTGAAGAGCGGGGTGTGAATAAAACACACAATGTGAAAACATGAATTCATGCATATATAATTGAGTGGTAGATAGAGACAGAAATGCCAGAAGGAATATGTTAGCAGAAAAAAAAATGCTGTGTTCAAGACCAGAATATATTATCATGGAGACACATTAGCAGTAGCTGATTACCAAATATCTTTCTAGTTTGTAAAGGAAAATTACCTCCAAGTGGCAGTCTGAATTTACATACGCTATCTCATTGTTCCATGGTCTGCAGAGCTCCGCGTTTCTCCCTATGGTCTCAACACAAAATTACCAAAGCAAAATGGCTCTCAGAAATTGTTTATTCCTTAGCATGTTCCCAAGCCAAGTTATGCAAAATAATCATTAAGACTCTTAAACTATAAACCTCATTGTCATCTGCTTTGGTCCCCAGTGAGCGATTTATAGTGTCACTAGCAACACGCAAACACATTTTCCACTGACAAGAATTGTTGAGAGACCATGCTGATCTTCCTCACAACCTTATTGTTCTAAGACAAATAAAGATTACTCTAAAATTAGAGATCCCACTTTATTAAAAAATGTGAGGGAATTGTCAGAATTGTCAGACTACAGCAGGCTGAAACATCCCATTGGTATTCAGAAGATTACTTTATTCTACAGATTTTGTTTGTTGTCTCATAGAATAAGGACACAGTAGAAATAAAGGAAACAGTTACAGCCAAAGATGCAAAGATGAATTTTAAAAATTGTTTATCCTTCTTTGGTAATTAGGAAGAGAATCTTTGTATGTTGAATATGTTACTTTGAGTTACATGAGAAAATATAATGAAAATCAATGAAACTTTATCCTTAGAAGAATATTCTCAAAAACGAAAGCAGGACAGAAACACTTTCTTTGAGACAGAGTCTTACTGAGTTACCAAATTGCTCAGGTTGAACTCTCAGTCCTCTTACTTGGGTCTCCCAGCGTGCTGGGACTACAGGTGTGCACCACCACGCCCAGCTCACACTTTCTTTTTAATAAATTTGCACACATACATGAATGGCTGAGAAGCAGAAAAATAATTGGTCATTGCCACAGAAATATCTTCATGGTGTAGAAGCAGGTAAGCCCTAAAGTCATGCGTTTGTTATCAGAAGTGGAGTGGTGAATAAAATAGTCTGTGTACTAAAAAAGTTCACAATCCAATATATAATCCAGAATTCTGTTTTGAGTAAAATGATGTTCCTAAGTTAGGGCTTGTTTCATTCTCCTGAAGTTTCAAAGTTGCTCACAGAAATACACACATAAACAAAACTGAAAATATTCAAGTTAAACTAAACAAATAATGTTAGAACACATAAAGCCACAAGTAGTTTCACTTCAAAATATTCATGGTATGCATTTGTAAGAAAAAATAGATATTAGATCACATTAACAATAATATATGCTTCAAAATATCGTAAGATAATAATGCAAAGCACCCGTATGGTGCCTAGCACACAGTAGATACTCAATATACCTTAGCTTTCTCTCTATGTCACCATTCATTGCCCTTAACCCTTAAAGTCCTAATATAAACCCTATTAGTAATTAGTAGTTTAAAAATATAGTATGAATTTCCACTTGTTTATGATAAAAACTGAAATGACTGATAATATATACAGTCAAAACTGCATCATCCTTCACTTCCCTAATGGGAAAGCTCTTGAAACTTTCTAGCACAGACAGAGCTAATCTTCTGGCAATCAACATCTGGAGAGTCACATTTTACAGCATGGGCAAGTTACAGTCATGTTATCCTGTGCAGTAATTAGAACAGTAAAAAAAGGACATAAATGAATTTAGGCTATCCACAGGCTTTGGGAAAGATGGATTTTTCTTCTTTAGATAGTGAAAACTCTAAAAGTGAAGATATAAAAATGTACTGTGCAATGGGATCATCATTAGAGTAAGTGTGGAATTTTTCAAAGGAACAGCTTTAAAGAACACCACATATTCAGATACACTGTCTGTGCCTCACTTTGACTACCAAATCCTCCTGTGTATTCCACCCTCTCTGGCAAAGCAGAAGGCAGAAGTTTTTCTTCCCTACATGACCCGCCTGAGGCCTGTTTCTGGGAGACGGCTGAAGTCCTGGGTGTTAAGCAGCCTCCTGCTGGCAGCGCCCCGGCGGCCTGAGCGATTGTTATTTTCTTCTCGCTCTGCACCCTACATATGGTGGCTGAGTCTGCTCTTACTGATCTCTCTGTTGCTTTCCCATTCTTTTTTTAACTTTGCAAGTTTCTATGTTGCCTATGTTACCAAAGTCTTGTATTAAATTATGTGTTTAAAATGCTTAGAATAGTTTCTGGATCCTGGCTGAATTCTGGCTGATATATGACTCTGATGAGTTTGTTTCTGTAATATCAATTACCCACTAATTATACTATGTTTACATCTTAGTACACTAAAAGATGGCTCAGTAATGAAATTTAAGACATTCTGCTATATTATTTCTTACATACTGTTGTTATGCTTTAGATCTAAAATATCCTCCAAAAGTCGCAAGTGTTCAGAGATGTAGCTTTCAAAGATGATTAGATGATGGAGGTACTGCACTCGTCATCATATTAATTCATTGTATTAGTTACTCTTCTAGAGTCAATGATGTTATGGTCTGTGTCTAGATGTCCCCCAAAGCCTCATGTGATCTAGAGTGTGTGATTACACCACTAATTGGTTTGGCATAGTTCTGCTGGAATCAAGGATGTGATACTAGGATTAAGTGTGCTAGAATTAAGGGTGGGAGTGCTACCCGCCCTAAGGCAGGAGCCTGGATAAAATATGAGGGACAGAAAGGTGCTTGCCTATGCCTCCCCTTTGCTTGCATCCCTTGCTTACCTTGCTGCCCTTTGCCTGTCTGCCATGCCATCCTGCCTCGGTTCCCAGAGGTTTTCAGTTTCAGTTTGAAACGTCTACAAACTATGAGCTAAATAAACCTTTCTTCCGCAAACTTTGGGTGTCAGGTATTTTGTCTCAGCAATGAGAGAAAAGTGACTAAGACAAATGGTTTGCAAGAAAGAAGATTTAATACAGGACATCTACACATTACAAGATTCATGCACACAAACCACATGCAGAAAGAGTGTAGAACATAAACCTATGCTCTGGAGACCCGAAAGATCCCCATCCCCGGGATGGGATCTCATAGCACTATCTCACGTAAGTCTGTGTCCTCACTGAAAGCCTGAAGAAATCTATACTGGAGCCAGGGTATGACACCTACAGTGGAGATGAAGACCAGAGCTCCTCCAAAGCAAACAGCAGCCATCCCTGATGACAGCAAGGCCCCAGAGCTCCTTCTGTAACAAGAATGGCCGAGTTCTCTTAGGGAGAACCAGTCAGCCCCTACCTTCTGCTCCCGTTCTCCTTCACATTGTGTGGGCAACAATCCTCAGGTGGGTCCTCTATGTTCTGAACCACATCAACTCAGTCCAGCTGGTCATTCCTGCTCAAGTTGACCACAATAAGCCTACCACATCCATTGACAAATTCATAGTTAAATGTGATGTTAGGAGGTGTAGGCTGGCAGGAGGAGGTAGGTCCATGGGGACAAGACTTTGGAGGGTATATTTCTCTCTGGTTCTTCCTGCTCTCTCTGCTTCCTGACAACCATGAGTAGAGCAGTACTTCTCCATCAGGCCCTTCCATCACGACACTGTCACCTTAGAGTCAGCCAATTATGGACTAAACCCTCTGAAAACATGAGGCAAAGTAAACCCCTCTTCCTTCAGTTGTGGGTGTCAGGTATTTTGCCCCACTTATTAAAAATCTGACCAATAAAATAGTCTTTTTAAAAAAGAAGAACATTCAACACTATAGAATTGAGACAAAATTCAGTTTAAAGTGCTTTTTGTCCTAGCATTCAGGCCTAAACATTTAATTAAAAAGTCAAATATTTTAAATTGGATAAACATGAGTTAGTTTGTCTTTGTTCAAGGCAGCTATATATCCTCTTGAAGCACATCATATGTGTCAGTTAGTATGGATAAATTAGTATGTTATAAACACAGAATTATTTCTTTGCAAAGACTAACACATTGGTCTTTATTACTGATAAACTGATCATAGCAATTTATAGCATGAAAAAGTGGTCAGGAAAGATATCTAGAAGTCAAAATAGATATCATTTTAACTTATAGAGAGTATTTTTATCATCCCATAGTATATTAGGCAACTTTCCCAATGCTGGACAAAATACTGGACTCCCACAGCTTAAAGAGAGGCTTGATTTGGCTCACGTTTTAAGGGGATTTTGTACAAGGTCAGCTGGCTCTAAAGCAGAAGCACATGGCAGAAGAGGGTGGCAGAATGCAGCTGCTTAGTTCTTGGTGGCTAAGAAGCAGAACAGGGAGCAACGACAGATAGGAAGAGGCCAGGACCAGATGTAGATCCTCGCGGTCACACCTCCTTGACCCACCGAGACACACTCAAAAGTGTGCACCGCCCATCCTCCAGGTGGAACCTCAAAACAATCAAGTTCATACAATCAAGCTTAATCACCACACGGTTACCTTAAAAAATAATAATAATAAAGAAAATCATCTTTGACCAATTTTCTCAAGGGAAAGAACCCCTTTTAATTTTCAGGATGTTGTTATTCTTTATACCTTATTGCATTAATAATGGGACATGACTTATAAGGAGGATAATAACTTTACATAGTATACTAAAGTGCAGCACAATATCAAGGGCAATTTTATGGCACTGGTGACTCTGACCTGGCTTAGCCGTTTCATGTCCCTTCAGGAAGCTTTGTGTTTCACAGGTGTGTCACTTGCGGTTCACTAAAGAAGGCGCGGGCTGTCATATCTTGATGTGAGCTGTGTGTGGCTCTGGGCCATTGCATTACTTCATTGAGAAAAATCAGAATTTCTGTATCATCTTAACTATTGACACAATTTCTAGAAGAGTGACTTTCTTTAAGACCTAAATCTACTTTAATTATATGAACATTAACATTAATTTATTTTTTAAATGTCAAGACTTTGGGAGAAAACAAGAATGAGTAGCAGAGTTATATGACTTCACAATATCACAATACATTCAAAAGTATGTAGGACTATCTTCAAAAAATATGCTTTTCTCTCTCTCTTCTTCTTTTCTCCTTCAATTCCTCATTCTTGCTCATTCATTCTACTTCTCTCTTCCTTTTTACAATACTCCTTTTTCCTTCAAGGGAAGGTGGGGAAGGGGTGTCAAGATTCTATTCACTGGACTTACTCTCAGTGTGGTTAAATTAACTACATGAGATTTCAACATTGAAAAATCTTATCTTTTTAAATTTCAGTCACTTTATATTTAGACAAGTCAGTTATCCTTCGATTATTATACCTAAAATAACAGTAACTATAAGAATAGCAAGTGTTGTTTTTAAATTAGTAATACCTACTGCTATTTTTGAATAGGGACTATATGCCATAGATTACTTGAATCTTCTTAATGAACTGAGGGTAGATATAATTCTCTGCATATTCAAGTGAGATCCTGAAGTTTCTGAAATACAAGTAACTGATTTATGTTTGCAAAGTTAGCAAGCAGTTCGCCAGAACTTGAGTTTCATCTTGTATCTTCGATAACTCTCTTACCATGAGAAACTTGTCCTGGACAATTAGGAAATAGCTTGCTATCATTTCCTATAAGAGCTACTGTACATTACATGTGCCTGCGTCTAAACAGAACTCTATGTATGAAAATAGATAAGGCCTTTATTTTATTAAACATAGCAATTCATTTGTTCAGCAATTATTGACTCAAATACTAATTTCTGTAGCCAGGAAATATGAACTGTTCACTTTGGCTAAGATAGTTTTCCATGAATTTTGAAGTTGCCTTGTGTAGCAATGTGGTTGACTTTGTGCATGATGTCATGATTTTTTAAAGGAATAACCAGTGCTGAAGACACAGGTGAGAAAGAGTGACAGGGCCCTGTGAAGTGGTACAGATGAATGTCTAACGATGTATTCTCCAGGGAATGAGGAGGGAAGCCCTGATTTGTGCTGAATCCGTGGTAGACACACTCTTCCTGTGGCAGACTGCCTGTCAACCACGCGACATCTCAAAGCACAGAATTGGGAAGAGATGATTTAGAAGCTGGGTCTAGCACGACACTGGAGCGGAACTGAGTTTCCAATGCAGAAAGAGTAAACCTCCGACACTGACTAGCCTCAAGGGTTGTCATTTCCACCATACAACTTCAGAGAATAATGGTCTTGCTAAGTATCAGACTTTATTAATTGCAGTACTGTTTTGATCACTTCATTGTCACTCAGAAGCTAAATAAGCCTGCTGATTCATAAAGTGTCTGCTTAAGAAAAGTGTCCTTTATTTCACCCAGAAAATTGTTAGCAGTTTGATTCTTAACTGTCATTATCCTCAACACTTAGCTCTAGGCTTAGATTTTCTTTTCTTTCTTTCTTTCTTACTTTCTTTCTCTTTCTTTTTCTTTTTCTTCTTGCAAGGAAGTACAGCTGGGTGGGCTTTGGAATCAGGGTGTGAAGAAAGGGAAGTAAAGTGCAGATGTGAAGTAGCCATCAGTATAATTCATGCAAACAAATATTAATGCAGGCAGCATGTGCTTAGTCTGGTTTAAATGAAATAGTTCTTCCCAGTTACAAATGTGTTAAAAGTAGGAGGTGGAGAGTGATGACTGAGTCTAAATATATATCATATTAAACTCTGCAAAATTGTAGAAAGTACTTACAAATATAAAACTTTGAGACAAGTGTAATTTCATGACATAACAATAAAAAGAAAAAAATATCAGTAGCCCTTGTATTAGTTAACAATAAAGGGGAGAAGGGAGGGAATCTAGGAGGCTCTAAATCTTTTGAGACAAATATAAACTCCTGTTTCAAGCCTCAAGCATGAATGTTCTTTCGATTGAAACTACCTCAAAATGATGTTCTAGATTCCCATTTTTTATGACTCTATGGGGAGCCCAACTCTAACCCAATTAGATAAAAATAACCACTCCTCTATTTTAACGGGACCCAAGTGAGCACAAAACAAAGTATACTTTAGTCACTTTAAAAGCCCTCAGGGAGATAGCATGGTGCCTGCCTTCCATTTCCTCCTTTGAAAGTTTGGCTGGAATAATGAAAAAAAAGTGAGTGTCTAGCACCACTGGCTACTACGAGGTAGGCCTCTCTATCGTCTGTCTGCCTGGATGTTATTATTTTTCCGAGAAAAATCATCAAGTTAGAAAGAAACACTCAGAGGCATCCTCTGGAAAAAAAGTGTTGCCAAAGAGAGGGGAAGGATATAAAAAGCAAGTGGCTGCACTTGACAGATGTGTTCAACCAACTCAAACTTTCTTTTCATTTTCTATCCTTAGGGGAAAGTTCATCTTTGTACCGTCATGGCACAGTAACTTGTACTAATAGGCTGGTACTGCCCATGTTAAAACTCATCCTCTGTCACAAAGTAGGCACAAATAGGGACATTGTGCTTGTGGAGAGGCACACAGGCTCAGTCTAAAAGGCTGTTCCTTCCAATGGCTGTTAATGGGCGACTGTACCCAGGAATGAGGCACCTAAATGAACATTCCTCTATCGCTTCAGAGGGCTTTTATATGATGCTTGTTCATTGCTATGTAAAGGATCAGGACCATAAGATAAATTCCAACATAGACACACACACACACATGCACACACACACACACACTCACACACACATACAAACCTTGAAAGCTGGCTATGATGTCAGAATTTATATTTATTAACTCTGTGTTTGTGAGGAACATATAGAAACCTTGCTATGTGTCTGTGTTCTTCTGTGCAAAATGAAAATAACAAATAACCTTGCTACATGTTTTCTACTGTGCAAAATGAAATAACACATATTATCTAACTCATAGGAGGTTTAGAATGTTCAATAAGGTAATGAAAGCAAAATGTTCAATAAATTAGCTAGCAAAATATCAAAACAAAGTGAGTCTTACCGTCATTCATACTAGTTGTGTAAAATAATACCCTATTCTTGAAATACATAGAAAATGACAGGATAAAATAATAAGCCTTTCTTGTAAATAATGGTTGCACACACAATGACTAACATATATGCACATATTCTGCTTGTAGTCTACAGAGAAAAGGGATTGTTCCATTTTAGCTCATTTTTTCCCCACACAGTAATCAGAATGCTGTTCTTCATATAGGGGTACAGGAAGTATTTCGTGAAAGGATAGATAGAAGAATTATTATCTTTTTTGAAAAAAAAATCATGGTAACATTGCCCTTGGATTTAATTATCAGGAGAAATTTTGCTTCATCAAGCTTTAGATAATGAGTTAATTTGGTACAATAGAAGAACGAATTGAGAAATTATGTATAATCAGTGTCTAGCTTACATGGTGCTAAGATGAATACTTTACCTATAAAGTCTTATAAATGTGACTAATTTTAATACAATGTAGGTAATTATATGTGCATTTTAATTCATTGTAATTGAATGACTGATAAATATTGCTTCCCTCTGAAAGCTATAAACAGTCATGTAGCACAATATACAACTTTAATTCTAAAACAAAATGGTCCTGTGACAACATCTAGATTTGAAATAATGGCGCACTCAAAGATATTCATGCATAACTGCTGATGCAGTTGGTGATTTTTCTCGGCTTAGTGTCTATTAGAATCAAGAAATAATATGATATTGCTAATACATTAAACCTTCAAATGTTCTAAACCAAATGACGTACCTTGAATAATGTTAATGTTATATAAAAACATCAACAAACATAAGAACTAACACCTTAGATAGCTTTGTAAACTACTGTATTTCATTTAGTTTAATAATCATGGATTTCCTACAAACAAATCCCATAACCTAGTACTATGTATATGGCATGCTATAGTGAATATTTCCTCTTAAAACCTCATTATGTTTTGAAATGTCACTTTTGTCAATATTTAGGTTTAGGGAAAATCTCATCTGATTATCAATTCCTACGATTTAGCACCAAAATTAGTCATAAATATCTGTGGCAAGTAATAAATCTTGCAGATTAAGTAGAAAACATGATGTATTTTTTCAAGATTAGATTATTCTATAACTTCAAAACAACATCAAATGATCGTGTAAATCAATGTTTCTCTAACAATATAATGTGCATTTTAATAGTTGGGGATTTATTTTTTAAATGAAAGTTATTATTAGGATCTGTAGGGATGAAGCCTCAGATTATACTATAACAAACCCCCAAATAATCTGAATGCAGAAGCTGCTTCTGGTCTCTGGCCTTTCATCTAACAAGAATTTCATCTACAAGAATCTAAATGATTCCAGAGTAAATGGGAACAAATTTGCATTTCTGAAATTTTAAGTTTTCTATGTAAATGTATGGGATTGCTAATAGAGCAGAAGAAAAAATTCTGATGCAGCAAACATAGGATATAGCATTTACAGATCGTATCGATTTGACTTGTTTACTTAATCATTCATTCATTCACTGACCAAAGTACTGGGCCACTAACTTTAATAATTTTCATCCTCCTCTCCTGATTATTGTAACATGTTAAGAGAGTAAGGATTCAAGAAGTTAAAATTTCTTGAGACCCAACAAGCCAGGTTGATCTCAGGATAGAGGCAGGAAAAAAGAAAGAAAGAAAGACAACACAAGGAAAAGGAAGGAAAAAAAATTTACAGATTATACAGGTCAGTGCAAACAATTACTTTCACATCATTACTAGCTTTGTTTAAAATCTATCTCTTCTAATCACCATTCCGAGCTACATCAATTTATGAACATAAGCAAGATTTTTGCTTTACTAGTTTCTATATTTTCTTGATCATCTCAAAAATAAAATTTTAAATTAGTAATTTGAACTTCAAATATCAACTTTTCCAGCCCCATTGTTAAATCAGTTTGCAAAGATAATGTAAATGGTATGTGGGTGTGTGTATGTGTGTGTGTTGGGCAGATTAATTTCTACACAGGAAAAGTATGTTATCTTAGTAAAAGATGTTTGTTTTCCTTACAATTCTTTTGAGTATGAACAATAGAAACTCACCTGAATTTAAATAAAGCAAGAAGGCAGATTGGGAATAAGTGTATTTGGATGTCTTGGGGTGTCGGGAATAGACAGCAATAAGGAACAGGCATGCTTGAAATAAAGAATCTTGAAAATAACCTGTGTAGTTTCCATTTGATTTCTTTCTGCACAGGGGATTATTCTTTTTCTTACTGCATATAGC